>MDKH01071317.1:0-13094 GCA_005239495.1 Nicotiana undulata
TTGGGACCTCGGAATTCGATTTCGGGCATACGCCCAAGTCCCATATTTTCCTACGAACCCTCCCGGACCATCAAATCATGGGTCCGGATCTGTTTATAACAAATGTTGACCAAAGTCAACTTTATTCAATTAATTATTATAAAAATTCCATTTTTCATCAAGTTTTCACATAAAAGCTTCCCGGCAACACGCCCGGGATGCGCACGCATATCAAGGTGAGATTAATGGAGGCTTTCGGGGCCTCGGAACACAGATTTAGCTAGATTTACTTAGGATGACCTTTTGGGTCATCACAGTTAGGCTCGGGACCGCTTGAGCCCAGCCCACCTGAGCCTGGGACCGTTTGGCTCATTTAGGCCCGGGCCCGGCCCATATTACAACCTTAATCGAGAATATAATGATCAACAGTAATCATGGTATACCAATATACGTTATACCAAGAGTATTGTCTATACCGTTAATATACTCAAACACAATATACATTTTGAATCATTGCATACTATAAGTGTACATCATTATATACTATATAATATATCAAGAATATTGGGAATATCATATACAAACTCAAATAAAGTACAATGATCCCACAATAATTATAGTATACGTTATTTTATACCATAAAACACGCTACGAAGTTGCTCGCGCACTCAAATCACCAAAAAGAGGTCGTCTTGATCCGATATTGATCGTGGTTAACTCTAAATTCTTAACTTAATTGGTCTCTCAATCAATAATCCAAAACACACCTGAGCCCCTCGGCACCCCATCCAATCATACCAACAAGTACAAATACACTATTCAAACTTATCCAAAGGCTCAAAACATCCTTGAAAACATTACAATAATGAATCCAGGATCACACCAAATAGAATTTCTCTTAAATTGTTAAATCTTTATTCCTTCAAAAGAGTGTCTGTCACGACCCAAATTCCCAACCTTAGGGACCGTGATGGCACCTAACACCACACTTTCTAGGCAAGCCAATGTTAGAACTAGTTTAATTAATTTCTATTAAAGTCTATTTAATCATAACAGAACAATTTAAAAAAAATAAACTAAGTCTATTTAATTTCCAATCAATAAAGTCACAAATAAAATAATGAACAAGTAATTAAGCTAAGCCATGAACTAAATAAATAACTATAAGACTAACTTAGGGTCTGGTGTCAGAATTCACGAACAGTAATCCAAATAGTATGGAGAAGACTTCAGGAATCTGCGGATGCCAGCAGATCTACCTTGCGTCTCCGAATGAATGATGACAGTTACTAAAACATCCTAACTCTGGCTGATACATGGATATGCACAAAAGAGTGCAGAGTGTAGTATTAGTACAACCGACCCCAGGTACTGAGTAAGTTCCGATCCTAACCTCGGTGAAGTAGTGACGAGGCTAGGACAAGACACCACACAAAACCTGGATATTTATATAATCTTGCTAGCAAGAATAACAGCAATTATGGAATTTTAAAAAATAGCAATTAATGGGAAGGGATCATGCGATGGGGAATTTCTAACATAATAAACGAGGAAAACAATAAGGCAACCACATATAGTGATCAACAATAATTTCAGCAATTAAAAATAGAAAACAAACTTGCACGGTATCACCTTTCGTGCTTTTACTCTCAGCCTCACCATATGCATCAATATAAATGTAAATGTGTACGGCATCACCCTTCGTGCTTTACTCTCTTCCTCACCATATGCATAAATGTAAATGTAAATGTAAATTTGCACGATATCACCCTTCGTGCTTTATCACTCTTCATTACCATATGCATAATTGTAAATGTAAATGTAAATGTGAACGACATCACCCTTCGTGCTCTATCACTCTTCCTCACCTTATGCATAAATGTAAATGTACACGGCATCATCCTTCGTGCTTTATCACTCTTCCTCACCATATGCATAATTGTAAATGTAAATGTAAATGTGCACGGCATCACCCTTCGTGCTTTATCACTCTTCCTCACCTTATGCATAATTGTAAATGTAAAGGTAAATATGCACGGCATCACCCTTCGTGCTTTATCACTCTTTCCTCACCCAAGTAGTGGAAACAATAATATTTCTGCAAGGGAATCAACAATAGAAACAATTACATCCTGGCAAGGGAGTCAACTATAACCAATCTAGTTCCAACAGTTAACTTCACAAAATAAATCTCAACTTGAGCCCATGCTCAATAATGGTCAATTACCAGGGAATCATCATAAATTTTGTTCAACACGGATAGTCATCAGTTTAAACATGGACAATACATAATAAGAGTCACAACAATCACAATATAAGACTCACGGGCATGCTTGACACCAACGTATAGATACTCTTCACCACACCTATACGTCGTACTTAACACTAACATGTAGCAAATAAGACAACAACACCTATTCCCTCAAGCTAAGGTTAGGCGAAACACTTACCTCAATTCCGCAGGCCACTCACTGCTCAATTATAGCTTTTTGGTTCGAATTCACCTCCAATACACTCGAATCTAATCATAATTAGCTTAATATCATTAATTGATGCTAAAGGAAGTAACTTTACTGCAAATTATGATTTTTCCTAAGTTTTATAAAAAAATGTTAAAATTCCGAACCCGACCCGTTTGGTCCAAACTCGGTGTTCGTACCAAATTATGTTTGTCCATTCACCCCCGAGTCCGAATATGCAATTAGTTTAGAAATCAGACCCCAATTCGAGGTCAAAATTTTATTTTTACAAAATTCCATAATTCTACCTAAATCCTCAATTTTTACCATGAAAATTCTTGATTTTTGATTGAAAATGTTATGCCCCACAGTATTACGTCAATGTTATGCTCTGCAGTAATATATTACGTGATGTCACGCTTTGCAGTATTAAGTTACGACGATGTTGCACCCTTAAGTATTGTACGTTAAATTTGTCGTAATGTAATTGAAATCAGTCCAAGTAAAAGATTATTTGGAGATTATAAGGATTACGCTATTTCACAAGCGATTAGTAAATTCATGAAGGTGAAAGGGGGAGCAAGTCAAAGAAAATGAATTTTGTCAAAATTTGGCATTTGGGGATAAAATACGGGTCAAGCGATAATGCCCGATAGTTATAGACTAGTACCATGCAAGGACAACGGTAGTACGATGTACAAAGTATATTAAAAATAAATAGAATTTTAAGTAATTCGAGATAATTTTTAAACGGGTAATTAATTAATTACCAGGTAACAGAACATTACCCAGTTAACTAATAAGTGGGTAAAGATTAATAATCTTCACCCACCCTTCCACGTGGCATAAATCCACAATGGCAAAGGATGACTCTTGGTCACTTTGCCAGATGGCTACTATGTAATAACCAAATCATGACTTAAGTTAAAGTCTTGATAAGATTTGTAAATCTTATCCATGAGATTTAGTAGGAATTCCTTGTAAAGGCCAAACCACAATCTGCCTTTGGCTTAAAGCCAAGGACGTTGAAGCAGAAGCATTTCATTTTAAAACAAAAGATTCATTTGAAGCAATTTCGTCCAAAGTTCAACAAATCAAAGCAAGATTTCGTTCCTCAATTTCAAAGCGCAGAAGCTTAAATCCAAATTTTGGGTTCTAAATTCAATCCACGAACGTTTCCAACGGGATAATTATACGAAGTTGTTCCTACTCCAGGTATGTTAAGGCTATCCCTTTTTTCTTTTGGCATGATCTATACGACATGAACGAAACGAGAAAATGCACAACTTCCATAAAATACTCTACTCGTAGATATGCTACAGATATGTATATTCTTATCATTCCACGTGTCAATTACTCTATCATATGTTCATGAGTCTCAGAAAGATATGAAAGTTGAAAAGAGTTTACTTTATGATATTACTCAAAGGCAAAATGGTCTTATGAAGCCCCGAAAGATTTTATTAACGTACTTTTCATGCATTGCATTCATGTGCATTGACATATGACCAGATGGAGTTATATACGCGTATATATGTATGTATATATATGTATATGGGATATGGGAAAGGTTACGACGTTATATACGCACCACCACCTGATCAGCTGGTATATGATGATGATGTTGCCCATAGTGGCTAAAATATGATTCAAACGGCGTTATATACGCATATATATGTATGTATATGGGATATGGGATATGGGAAAGGTTATGGCGTTATATACGCATCACCACCTGATCAAGTGGTATACGATGATGATTTTTCCCACAGTGGCCGATATGATATGATGGGATGCCCTCAGAGGCTAATGATATTATGAAACATGTACCTATGCACTACATGACATTCATACGCATATGCATGACGCTAAAAGTAATTTATGATTTCCAAAGTTATTCAGACTTACAGGTTGAGTCATGTACTCTATATGCCATCCATGTCTCTCATGTATTTATTTATGTGCCTTACATACTAGGTACATTATTCGTATTGACGTCCTTTTTGCCTGGGGACGCTGCGTTTCATGCCCGCAGGTCCCGATAGATAGGTCAAGAGCCTTCCAAGTAGGCTATCAGCTCAGCGGAAGATGTTGGTGCACTCCATTTGCTTCGGAGTTGCTTGTTTGGTTAGTATGATTTACACGTGTGTTGTTGTAATGGCGGGACTCTGTCCTGACCTTTATGAAATTTATGTACTCTTAGAGGCTTGTAGACATATGTCGTGTACGTGAAAGATTGTACGGCCTTGTCAGCCTATGTTTTGAGTTTATAAATGATTATGTTGGCCTATTAGGCTCGTATGTCACATGTATATGATGATGTAATAAGAAAGATACGTTATGTTGGTGCTCGGTTGAGTAAGGTACCGGGTGCCCATCGCGGCTCATCGGTTTGGGTCGTGACAAAAGTGATATCAGAGCAGTTCTGTCCTAGGGAGTCTACAAGTCGTGTCTAGTAGAGTCTTGTTTATGGGTGTGTCGTGCACCACACTTATAAGCAGGAGGCTACAAGGAATTTAGGACTGTCACTCTTTCTTCTTACTCTAGATCGTGTGGTAGAGCTCACTTATAAGAATTCAAGTTCCGAACTTCTATTCTTATTCGTAATAAGACGATGCTTACGTTTAGAAAGATGATCGATAAGAGATATAACAGTGATAGTGTTGAATTAGAGGAACTCGACTTTGCATCATGTTTATGATAAGTAAATGTGAGGTCTCCAGCAGATCATGTGCGTACTGAATGGTGTAAGCCTCTTGATAAGGAGTCTTGAGGCATGAATATCTATCCACCTTAATGGTGAAAGACAATGAGAGATTCAGAAGATAAATAAAAGCTTTAACAAGCAAAAGAAGTAAGCTGAAAAGAGTACGAGGTGCCCTGTTGATGAAGGTTAACAGTGTTTATAATTCAGGCAGAAGAATATAAGCTTTTTGAGTTACATTCGACAGTAACAAAGGTATGTACGATTGGCTACATTGATCTTAGTTATGACCTATGGGAGCTAACAGATATAGTTCAAGAGAAGGACGAGATATCAGGATCCGGCTGGGGTTAGAGTGACCCAAAAAGTGGATGAATTGTTTGCATTAGTTTACCTTTCTGAAGGATATTACAAAAGCTAATAGGTCTCGTTGTGAGACACCTAGATGGTGCAATCTAAAATGGTACAACTTGATATGAGTATCACAAAGATGATACTCAAAGATGGGCACTGGAAGCCTGGAAGGGATAAATATTATCTTAGTGTGGCTCCCGCCCCTATTAAAGAGAGAATGTTAGGCAACCTGAAGATCCAGTGGATAGAGCAAGGGAAGCTAAAACTAAAAGAATGCCTTGTTAAAGCTTTCAGAATGAGGTGATAGACGAAAATGTTAGCAGGAAAATAAGAAGAGAGTTAATGAAGCATTATGAGTAAGATATGATATATGGATGACAACGGTAGATAAAAAAGATGACAGTATTACAGAGTCCATAAACAGGGAGTAAAATCAGAAGTGATATTCAGGATCATATGAGTTGTATGGAATTTCAATATATATGGGCACTAAGATAAGCTAAGTATGGACGCAACAAGGGGGCAAAAAGATCAGGAAAAGTAATAGCTTACGTTGAAAGAAAGCTAAGATGGTGGAAAAAAAAATTATTTGATCAATGATCCAGAGTTAGTACGTTATGGATACACTCAAGATTTTGGAGCATTATCCGGGCAACATATTTGTTGACAATCATACGTCCATAGAAGACTCTGGTATAAGTTTAACGAAAGAATTAATCCCGGGGCATAGACAAACGATTGAATTGTTAGAAGATTGCATCATGGATATTCCATAACGCCCATGAAAGGCTAAGGCAATAACTGATACCATGAGCCACAGACCGGAAGATAGCTTAAGCCTACATAAAGGTTGATCATAAGGAAGAGGAAACTAAAGAATTACATCACCCAAGTAAATCAGGAGTATGATTATTGGACCAAGAAAAATTATAGAAGTTGTGCTTGAGAACATGACAAAATCACTCTTAATATCATATGTTCAAGAGAAATCACAACAACCATAATCTATAATGGCTCTACAAGGAAGCCAATTTGAA
This sequence comes from Nicotiana undulata, assembly GCA_005239495.1. Taxonomy (NCBI): domain Eukaryota; kingdom Viridiplantae; phylum Streptophyta; class Magnoliopsida; order Solanales; family Solanaceae; genus Nicotiana; species Nicotiana undulata. The sequence goes on from MDKH01071317.1 coordinate 6,534, forward strand.
GTAGTACTAGCCTCATAAGAAGTCAGTACGAAGCTCCCACTGGATTGTGTATGTACTAGAGGTGCGAGTATTATAATAGAGCTTCAAGTTATGGACGGGAATTACACCTAGGTGGAAGGGAGGTTATGAAAAGAGATTGAAGATACGATACGAGATTTTAAGGTAAGTAAGGTAACGGTGAACAACGTACGAGATACCTAAAGGCAGAAGACCATGAATAGTCCATACTTCGGATAGAAGGCTATAAGCACGGGGATCCAATAATCGGGAATGATAGTCGCATCATCATCGGCATGTCTTCCAGCCTATGGTTTCTAAGTACTGAGAGATCTAGTTAAGAGAGTAGAGAAAAGTTGGAGATGATGTGATGTCTCGCTTGACGTTCCAAAATAACATAAGGAAATCTATGGTGCAAGTAAGTTGAAGGAAAGTTGCGAGTAGTATAAATGGATATGTATAGGTCGCAAACTAAAGTATGGTAGAGCGACAAAGTTTTAACGAAACATGAGTAAGGATGAGGAAAGGCAAGTGAAAAGGTGACGAGAATGGATAAGTCCTCGGTATTAAGTCCATGGAAACAAGAGAGATAATGGTTTATCTAAGTTATTGAAAGTTCAGTATAGCCTGAATGAACTCAAAGGAGTCTAAGATTAATAGCATTTAGAAGGAATGAAATGCTAACCTAGTAATAAAATGAGGGTATAATTGTGACAGATAAAGGATGACGTTTGGGCCCTCGTTTGAATAATGATTAGAAGAAAAAGAGAAGGAGAAAAGATTTCGCTGGCGGCACAAAGTTAGGATACCCCATAAGGTGAATCACGTTGAGACACTATGAAATACGATTACGGGAATCCCTTCGAATATTCCTTGATGTAACGTAAGCCCTAGGGGCAAGGTATTACGTAAGAAGTTTTAAGTTATCAGTGGTATATTGTAGATCAATATTGAGGTGAATCAACAATGGATGGACAAAAGTCACAAAGTATGAGATGAGATTAGGTTGTCATTCTAAAGATGAGCAGTAATAAGGAAGCATTAAAGGACTTAAATTTATACATATGGAATAAACAATGAGAGTAACATGGGATTTGGTGGTAGACCTCAGAAATGATATATTAAAGTAAGAGTTATGGCAGTAAATTCATATGGATGGCTAAACAAACCTATGCGATGAGATATAGCAATATTCGTGAATTCAACAAAGTACCGAGCAAATTACTTCAGTATACTCATAGATGCCCAAAGGGACATCTTATCAAGCTCTACATATGAAGCCTAGATATTGGGCACACTTACAAGGTCAAAATTGTACAGGCTGCATGATGAAAGGCAACAACAGTTACGAGATTGGAAGGATTTCGACTACAAGTTATGGTGTGAGAAGGAGGCGTAAAGGGGGAATGCCCTGGACTTTGGAATCATTCACAAAATAATCGCCTACATGGAAAGGGAAGTTCTAAAGTATTCGGAAGATATAAGTTATGAAAATGATAAGTGCATCAGTCAACATTCGAGGATGAATATTCCAAATGGGGGAATAATGTTATGCCCCACAGTATTACGTCGATGTTATGCTCTGCAGTAATATATTACGGTGATGTCACACTGTGATGACCCAAAAGGTCATCCTGTGTTTATTTAACAAAACAATTGTGTTCCGAGGCACCAAAAGCCTCTGTTAATCTCGCCTCGATGTACGTGCGCAGCCTAGGCGCGTAGCCGGGAAGCCGTTATGTGATAATTTGATAATAAGTCGAATTTATAGTAATTAATTGATTAAAGTTGACGCGGTTTGGGTCATTGTGGATAGGTTGACCAAATCGGCGCATTTCATTCCTGTGGCTACTACTTATTCTACTGAGAGGCTGGCCCAGATTTATGTTCGGGAGATAGTCCGGTTGCATGGTGTGCCGGTGTCCATTATATCAGATCGAGGTCCTCCGTTCACCTCGCACTTTTGGAGAGCATTGCACAGTGAGATGGGCACTCAGATAGATCTCAGCTCAGCATTTCACCCTCAGACTGATGGTCAGTCAGAGCGTACAATTCAGATTTTGGAAGATATGCTCAGGCTTGTGCGATTGATTTTGGCGGTCAATGGGACCAGTTCTTCCATTTGGCAGAGTTTGCATACAATAACAGTTATCAGTCCAGCATCGAAATGGCTCCATTCGAGGCTTTATATGGTCGGCTCCGATTGGGTGGTTTGAGCCTGGCGAGGCCAAGCTATATGGTACAGATCTGGTGAGAGATGTCTTGGAAAGGGTGAAGATTATTCAGGAAAGGCTCCGTACAGCTCAGTCCAGACAGAAGAGTTACGCGGATCAGCGGGCGCGTGATGTAGCATTTATGGAGGGAGATAAGGTTATGTTGAAGATTTCGCCGATGAAGGGCGTTATGAGATTCGGGAAGAGGGGCAAGTTGAGCCCCAGGTTTATAGGCCCTTTCGAGGTGTTGAGGCGAATCGGGGAGGTTGCTTATGAGCTCTCTTTACCTCCCGCCTTATCGAGGGTTCATCCGGTATTTCATGTATCCACGCTCCGGAGATATCATGCCTATTTCTCTCACGGGATTGATTTCAGCACTATTCAGTTAGATGAGAAGTTGGGCTTCGAGGAGGAGCCAATCGCTATTATTGATAGGCAGGACCGCCAGTTGAGGTCTAAGAGAATTTCTGCCGTAAAGGTCCGGTGGAGGGGCCAACCAGTCGGTGAGGCGACTTGGGAGTCCAAGGAGGACATGCGGAGCAGGTAACCACAGCTATTCGACACTTCAGGTACGACTCTACGTCCGTTCGAGGACGAACATTTGTTTTAGAAGGGGAGATTGTGATGACCCAAAAAGGGGTCATCTTATGTGCATCTAATTTGGACTGTGTTCCGAGGTTCGAAAGCCTCCATTAATCTCACCTCTATGTGCGTGCACAGTCCGGGCGCGTAGCTGGGAAGCCTTTATGTGAAAAACTTGATTAAGAGTTAAATTTTTGGTAATTAATTGAATAAAGTCGACTTTGGTCAACATTTTTGGTAAACGGACCCGGATCCGTGATCCGACGGTCCTGTGGTCCGTAGGAAAATATGGGACTTGGGCGTATGCCCGGAATCGAATTTTGAGGACCTAAGTCTAAGAAATGAATTATTAAAGAAAATTGTTTTATGAAAATATTAAAGGCTTATGAAAATGAACCTTGATGTGAAACCTGTGCTGCCGGGCCTGTATTATGATTGCAAAGTCCGGTGCAGGTTCAATATGTGTTATATAAGTTATCTACGAAATTTGGTAAGAAACGGACTTGATTTGATTGGTTTTGGATCAAATGAGGAAAATTGGAGTTAATGAAGTTTTGAGGTTTTTAAAGAATTTGAATTTGGCTTGAAAGGTTAGTTTATGTTTTCGAGGTCCGAATGAAATTCCGAGACCGGGAATAGTTCTGTTGTGTCATTTATAACTTTACTACAAAATTTGAAGTCATTCCGAGTAGTTTAGGCCGGTTCGGCGCGTTGAAGTGAATTCTAGAATTTCAAGTTCTTAAGTTTTGATTCAATTTGGTTTTGGGGTTGAATTCTGAGTTTCGTTGTTGTTGTTCATGTTCAGAGAGTTCGAGCAAGTCTGTATCACAAATATAGACTCGCCGGTGCTTTTGGACAGGGTCCCGAGGGGCTCGGGTGTGTTTTGGACCCCCGGGAGCTAAGTTAGAAAATCAGAAATTTCTGCCATCTGGTTTCCTTCTCTGCGATCGCAGAAGGTGGGTTGCGATCGCGGAGAAGGATTTTGCTGGGCTGTTGATTGTTCTATGCGATCGCAGCTTCCCCTTGGCGATCGCAGAGGTCTGGGTTCCACACCTTCGCGATCGCATCCCGTTTCTTGCGATCGTAGTGAGTCGCATCTGGGCCGGGTGAGTTTGTTCTTCGCGATCGCAGGACCTCTGCCGCGATCACAGAGGTCTGGCCAGTTGGCCTTCGCGATCGCATGCCCCTTGTCGCGATCGCAGTGAAGGAATCCGTGGGAAATTTTATAAAATACGGGACTTAGCCTTCATCCTCCATTTTCATCTTCCTCTTCAAGATTTTAGAGAGCTTTTCAAGGGACCTTCCACCGCTGTTATTGAGGTAAGTAAATTCCATAGTTTTACTAGTTTCAAACACTAATCCCTAGTTAAATTCACTACTAAATTATCTAAAATCATAGAATTAGGTAGTAATTATAGGGTTCTTGAGGATTTTGTAATATTCCATTTTAGGCAATGAAATCAAGTAAAAATCACACTTTAATGATCCTTAGGCTATAGGTGAGTGATCCCTTCGAGAATTTTCGGAATTTGACCATGAGAGGATGGGGTTGGAAATTGGGAATTCTTCAAGAATAGCGATTTTATTGAATAACTACGACAAGTTATCGCATTGAACATGCATTGATGTTATTGTATACCTTTTGACTAGTTGCGAGTCCTCGGGTATAGAATTCGGAGTTTCGGGCGCAATTGTGGTCCGAGGGGTAGATTCGACACGAGGTGAGTCTCCTTTCTAACCTTGTAAGAGGGAATTGTCCCCATAGGTGATGTATATGCTATGTGTAACTTGTTTGGGGGCTACGTACGCGCCAAGTGACGAGAGTCCGTACGTAGCGGCTATTATTGTTATGTCCGGGTAGTTAGGCCCACATCATGCCTTGTATGTTTTTCCTGTAATGCCTTAAATATGTTTTTCTTGTAATGCCTGATATGTTTTTCTTTGTAATGCTTCATATGATTTATTGTAACGCCATATGTACTACGAAATTATGTTTTGCATCGCGTTATTCTTCGGAGGCTTTATTGAAAAGACATTGTGAAATATATGGGAGCAGGTCGTACGCCACGGCGGAATTGAAAAGTAATTGAAATATATGGGATCGGGCCGTATGCCACGACAGTGTTGAAAGTAATTGAAATATATGGGATCGGGTTGTACGCCACGACAGTGTTGAAAGGAAATTAAAATATATGGAATCGGGCCGTACACCACGGCAGTTTTGAGAGGAAATTGAAATATATGGGATCGGGTCGTATGCCACGACAGTGTTGAAAGAGTATTGAAATGAATATGGGATCGGGCCGTACGTCACGGCGAGCGTAGAAAGTACCTTAAGGGAGCGGGCCGTACGCCACGAAGGATCTAAGAATTTGTGATTATTGTTTCATTCGGTGGCCTTACTTTTGAAAGTGCTTTATTGTTCAAGTTCAGTAACTGTTTGGATTCTTCTGCTTCTAGTATATGTACTCGTTGCTTATTTCCCTGACATGCCTACTGTCTTTCATCATATTCTATCATATGTTATTACTGTTGGACCTTAGTGAGTATCGAGTTGACCTCTCGTCACAACTTCTTCGAGTTTAGGCGGGATACTCACTGGGTACATATTTATTTAATATGTACTCATGCTGCACTTTCTTTTCTTTTCTGTATTTGACTGTACAGGTCCGGAGGCTGGCACGTCTGACTATCAGGCCGGTGCTGGATATTGATAGCGTGGTCATACTTCACGGTGAGCTGCTTTCCCGGCGACTTGCTAGCAGCACCCTGGAGCTCTTTTGTTGTATTTCTCTGTCCATTCCATTCAGACGGAGACTCTGTATATGTTGTAGTCATTGTATATTCAGTAGTTGCCCATGGCACTCGTGACACTAGTTCCTGGCACACACGCGTAGTGTATATTTATAAATTTTTTTGGGGTTTTTGGGATATATATTCACGTGTATGTTATATCTCGTCTTTGTATCTACTATGACTTACTTTCGCTCAAGGCTAGTATCATGTTAGTTGTTATAACTGGAAATCTCTAACTTGTTTAATTAGATGGGAAGGGTATAACTTGGTGTGATTTGCGTTGGCTTGCCTAACCCCGTCGTTGGGCGCCATCACGACTCAGATTAGGATTCTGGGTCGTGACAACGTGGTATCAGAGCACTAGGTTCATGTAAGTCTCACGAGTCATGGGCAGGCCCAGTAGAGTCTTGCGGATCGGTACGGAGACGTCTGTACTTATCTTTAGGAAGCTATAGGGTGTTAGGAAACTTCCCTTTATTCATATCCTGTCGTGCAATCTATGATGTACTCAAACTTATTTTTCTATACTCTCACAGATGGTGAGGACGCGTGCATCCAATGTTCCTGGTTCGGGAGAGACCGATGCCCTGGCTGCCTAAGGTCAGGGTAGAGGCAGGGGTAGAGCACCTGCTCGAGTTAGGGGACGAGGACATCCCAGAGCTACGCTAGTTGCACCACCAGAGGACCCTATTATAGAGGAGCAGGATGAGGTGCCTCCAGTAGCACCTGCTCCAGTGGATTTCATGACGGGGCCAGGCTTCCAGGAGGTCATGGGCCATATGCTAAGATTCATGGACATTATGTCTCAGGCTGGTTTATTTCCAGCCGACCCTGCTACTTCGCAGGCGGGAGGGGGAGTCCAGACTCCTACCGCTCAGGCCATAGGCAGAAGTAGTACGTCATACCCCGAGCACACCGCCCGTGGGAGGAGTTCAGCCCGTAGTAGCAGCCCTAGAGCCCAGGCCAGTTGCAG
>MDKH01221160.1:0-32384 GCA_005239495.1 Nicotiana undulata
TACATATGTGATTATATGTACTCATGCTGCACTTTCTTTCTTTTTCTGCACTAGACTGTGCAGCTATTGAGGATGGTTCGTCTGTCCGTCCGTCAGCTGATAGGTACTGATCGCGGCGTCGCTCCACACGGTGAGCTGTCTTCTTGGCGCTTTCCTGACAGCACCTCTGGAGCCTTCTAGTTTCATTTTGCTCAGTCTTTTGTTCCAGACTGAGGCTTGTATATTTTGTATATGTATATTTCAGTTGTTGTATCTATGTAGCCGCCCGTTGACACTGTGACACTAGTCCTGGCACACACTTGTTGTAGTTATGTTGGTAATTTGGGGTTGTATATATTGGGCCTAGCTGTGGCTCAGCTTATTTCTACGTCCTTACCCCATATTGTTATTGTATTCCGCATTTTTATGGTTATTGTTGTTCGTTGGCTTGCCTAATCTCGCCGTTAGGCGCCATCACGACCTGGACCGGTTTTCAGTCATGACAGTTGAATTATGAAGACCTCTGCATACAACCTGATGTCGAGCTGCCCGAGGGGTACAAACCTCCAAAGTTTGAAATGTTTGACGGTATTGGTGATCCAAGGGTCCATCTGAGGACCTATTGTGACAAGATGGTTGGCGTAGAAAAAGATGAAAGGATCCGCATGAAGTTGTTCATGAGGAGTTTGAAGGGAGACGCATTGTCTTGGTACATCAGCCAAGACCCCAAGAAGTGATCGACCTGGGTAGGTATGGCATCTGACTTTATGGACAGATTTAGATTCAACACAGAGAATGCACCTGATGCGTTCTATATCGAGAATTTGAAGAAGAAACCCACGGAAACATTTCGCGAGTATGCTACTCGCTGGAGGTCCGAAGCTGCTAAAGTCAGACTTTCTTTAAAGGAAGAGCAAATGAACAAGTTCTTTGTCCGGGCTCAGGACCCGCAGTACTATGAACGATTGATGATGGTTGAGAATCACAAGTTCTCCGACATTATAAAACTAGGTGAGCGGATTGAAGAAGGTATTAAGAGCAGTATGGTCACAAATTTTGAAGCCTTGCAAGCTACAAACAAGGCTTTACAGTCCGGTGGTATGTCTAAGAAAACAGACGTGGGAGCTGTAATAGTTGCACAAAGAGCCAAATCCCCACTTAAATACCAAGCTTATCCAACACCTCCACTCACATACCAGCCAACCCCATATTACCAAGCACCCCCACCTTCATACCAAGCTCCACCACCCACTTACCAGGCTCCACCACCCCCTACCAATCTCCACCACCAACATATCAACCTACTTCACCCAGATACTCACAACCCGCTCATGTCTACCACACTCACAATTCCCAGCCATCTCATTACCAATCACCCCCTGCCCGTCAAAACTTCCCTAGACCTCGTCCTAATTTTGATCGTAGACCTCCAAAACAATATACCACCATAGCTGAACCCATTGACCAGCTGTATGAGAAACTCAAAGCCGTTGGTTATGTCACAACCATCCCTGCTGCCACCCCTGAGAACCCTTCTCAGTGGGTTAACCCAAAAAAATCCTATGCATACCATTCCGCATGAAGGGACACAGCATCAATGAATGCCGCTCTTTGAAGGACAAGATACAGTCCCTGATTGATAATAAGATCATTATGGCAAAAGATCCCTCTCCAAACGTCTTCAAAAACACTTTTCCAGACCATAAGGGCGGAGGTATCCATATGATTGAAATAGAAGATGATTGGGATCCCGAGGGATCAATCGGGTTGATCGCAGAAGGCGATGACCCAAAGAAACCTGCAGTCACTCTCAACCTGATCATAGTCCAGATTCAACCATCTGAGGACGCTGAGGTGAATATGTCTATACCACTTGAGTTCAAGGTGGTGCAACTTGCAAAGACTCCGATACCAATTGAGGTCGGGTTCGTGTCTCCAGCAAATGCACCCGCACCATTCGAGGTTGCAGTCTTGCCACCAAGGCACATGTTCCATTTGAAGTAAGGATAGACGCACCAATCCCATTGGCAATGTCAACCACGCCACCCTTCTATACAAATGTTGTACCTTGGGACTATACAGTCGAGGGGAGAAGGAAGGGCAAGGTCAAAACTGAAGAAGCTGCCGCAGCACGGGGTATGGCGAGAACTGGTAGGGTCTATACCCCTGAGCATCTGGCCGAATCAAGAAAGCAGGTTGCCAACCGGCCTCCCCTTATTGAAACAGTTCCAGATGACCTTTGGATAAAAGTACATGCCAACGAGTATTCGGTCATCGTCCAGTTAAACAAGATTCCAGCACAAATATCCATCCTCTCTTTGCTGCAGAATTCCGAGATGCACAGGAGTGCTCTGTTGAAGGTGTTGAACAAAGCGTATGTACCAAAAAACATCACTAATGGGGAAATGGCCAATATGGTGGGCCAGGTGCTGGAAAGTCACAAGATCACTTTCCACGAGGACGAGCTGCCACCTGAAGGATTGGGGCACAACAAAGCACTACCCATTACCGTTCAATGCAAAGATTATTTCATCACCAGAATCCTGATCGATGGAGGATCCAGTCTTAACATGTGTCCGCTGATAACGCTCAAGAAATTGTGAAAAGGGCTGCATGAGATAAAGGATGGAGCAATCAACGCGAAAGCCTTTGATGGATCTCAGAGATCCACTATTGGTGAGATTAGTCTGTGCCTGCAAATGGGACCAACTTGGTTCGAGGTTGACTTCCAAGTAATAGATGTGCCAGCATCCTACAATCTGTTATAGGGACGCCCCTGGATCCATGTTGTTGAGGCCGTAGCATCAATGCTACATTAGGCGGTGAAGTTAGAGTGCCACCAAGAGGTGATTATTCATGGGGACAGTAGAAACCCTATTTACAATCGTCAGACGATTCCGGTGATTGAAGGGAGAAGGAAGCTGGGTGGAGAAACCTACCACCACATTGAACGGGTCAACGTTATCAACAAAAATAAATGGTGGGATAGCAAGATCGCAGGTATGATGAATTGGCGAGGGTATGAGACTGGCAAGGGACTCGGCAAGAACCTCCATGGGATATCCAAACCTATAAAACTCAAGAAGCAGGGTACTACTTTCGATCTGGGATATGAATACACTTGGAATGAATTCAGAAACTGGTCGCCACCTTGGCGTGGTCCTTATTACCCTTTGGAGCAACTGATACCGCATCTGGAGCAGACCTTTCAACAAGCCGACATTATCTATGGAACAGAAGAAGAAGAAGCACTGGCAATAATGAGGAGCTTGTTTCTAGGGGATGGTGATATGGACTACTGCGTTATTCTCGAGGAGGAGGGGGGAGAAGGATCTTCCATACAGGCAATGAGCAGGGGAACATTCCTCAAGAACTGGTCTATCAGGACAACCAAAGCCTGACGAGCCTAGGGGTAGCAAGGCTAAAACAAGCATTACTTACTATTTCATTTATTAAATGATTTTCCCTTTCTGCATTTTTCAATTCCCGCAATAAGATCTTCGATGTTCGAATTAGTTATTCAATTTATCAAAGCAATTTATAATTTCTCTTACGAATCCGACATTTTTTGCTACTGTTTTATCTCATTACTTTATCTATACAACATTACTATTACTTGATGATGAACCGATGATTGTGACATGCAATGAGACAACGCAGCAAACGGACATTGATTCAGAAGAAGATGATATACCTGACGATATTTTCAAAGATGTTGAGAACATTAAGAACAGGCCTAAGTCCAACCTAGACGAGACTGAAGTTATCAACCTGGGAGATTCAGAAAACGTCAAGGAGACTCGCATCAGCATTCATTTGTCACCATCAGAAAAGAAAGAATACACAGAGTTTCTGAAAGGGTATGAGGACATATTCGCCTAGTCGTATGATGACATGACTGGTCTAAGTACGTCTATTGTGGCTCACAAATGGCCAACCAATCCAATGTGTCTACCGGTAAAGCAAAGGCTCAGGAAGTTCAAACCCGACATGAGTTTGAAAATCAAGGAAGAATTTACCAAACAGATCAACGCCAAGGTTCTCAGGGTGGTTGAATACCCAACGTGGTTAGCCAACATTGTACCATTACCAAAGAAGGAGGGGAAGGTCAGAGTCTGTGTCGACTACCGGGATCTCAACCGGGTCAGTCCGAAAGATGACTTCCCCTTGCCAAATATACACATCCTAATTGATAATTGCGCCAAGCATGAATTACAGTCATTCATGGATTTCTTCGCTGGTTATCACTAGATTTGGATGGATGAGGAAGATGCTGAGAAAACGGCTTTCATAACGTCGTGGGGAGTGTACTGTTATAAGATGATGTCGTTCGGCCTGAAGAATGCAGGGGACACTTATATGAGAGCTATGACCACCATCTTCCACGATATGATACACAAGGAGATCGAGGTATATGTGGATGATGTTATTATCAAGTCCAAGAAAGCCACTGATCACGTAGAAGATTTGAGAAAGTTTTTCAATAGATTGCAGAAATACAATCTGAAGCTGAACCCTGTAAAGTGTGCATTCGGGGTCCCTGCTGGAAAGTTGCTAGGATTTATTGTGAGCCGCCGGGGAATAGAATTGGATCCGTCCAAATTCAAAGCCATTCAAGAACTACCACTGCCAAGGAACAAGAAAGATGTAATGATTTTCCTGGGGAGTCTTAATTACATCAGCCGGTTTATCGCACAGCCTACAGTTATTTGTGAACCGATCTTTAAGATGTTGAAGAAGGACGTTGCAACCAAATGGACCGATGCTATCCCAAAGGCCTTCGGCAGAATCAAGGAATATTTTTCAACACCGCCAGTCTTGGTACCACCTGAGCCAGGTAGACCTATGTTACTCTACCTTGCCGTGTTAGATGGAGATTTCGGCTGCGTTTTGGGGCAACATGATAAAACGTAAGGAAGGAGCAAGCTATTTATTACCTTAGCAAGAAGTTCACTACGTATGAGGCCCGGTATTCTCTATTGGAATGCACTTGCTGCGCTTTGACTTGGATCGCCCAGAAGTTGAGACACTACTTCTGTGCATACACAACATATCTTATATCGAGGATGGATCCCTTAAAATACATCTTTCAGAAGCCCATGCCCACTGGCAAGCTGGCCAAACGGCAAATCATGCTGAGTGAATTCGACATTATCTACGTAACTCAGAAAGTGGTCAAGGGACAAGCATTGGCGGACCACCTTGCTGAGAATCCTTTGGACGGAGAATACGAACCTTTGAAAACATATTTTCCTGATGATGAAGTATCATTCATAGGAGAAGACATTGCAGAATCCTATGACGGTTGGAGACTGTTCTTCGATGGAGCGGCGAATTTCAAGGGAGTTGGCATTGGAGTTGTCCTGATATCGGAAACTGGTCAACATCATCTGGTATCCGCCAAACTCAGGTTCCCTTGCACCAACAATATGGAGGAATATGAAGCCTGCATCTTAGGGCTCAACATGGCCATTGACATGAACGTCCAGGAGTTGTTAGTGATTGGTGACTCAGATTTGCTAGTACATCAGGTACAAGGAGAATGGGCTACCAAGAATTCCAAGATATTGCCGTACCTGCACCACGTGCAGGAATTGAGAAAGAGGTTCACGAAGATAGAATTTCGGCACGTCCCTGGAATCCAGAACGAGTTCACCGATGCATTAGCCACTCTATCGTCTATGATTCAACATCTAGACAAGAATATCATTGATCCCATTCTAGTGAAGATCCACAACCAACCAGCCTACTGTGCCCATGTCGAAGAAGAAGCAGACGGAAAACCTTGGTTTCATGACATCAAGGAATATTTGGCAAAAGGAGAATACCCCGAGCTTGAAAATCACATTCAGAAATGCACGCTTCGGAGATTGTCCAACAACTTCTTTCACAGCGAAGGAATTCTATATAGGAGGACTCCCGATTTGGGACTATTAAGATGTGTCGACGCAAAGGAAGCATCCAAGCTGCTAGAGGAAATCCATGATGGGACTTGCGGCCCGCATATGAACGGCTTTGTTTTGGAGAAGAAGATACTCTGGGCCGGTTACTTTTGGATGACTATGGAAACGGACTGCATCCAGTATGTCTGGAAATGCCACCGCTGTCAGATACATGCAGATATGATAAAGGTACCTCCAAGAGAGCTTAATACGGCGAGCTCACATGGTCGTTCGCCGCTTGGGGAATAGACATTATTGGACCAATCAAGCCTGCCCCCTCCAACAGACACAGGTTCATTCTAGTAGCCATCGACTATTTCACCAAATGGGTCGAAGCGGCATCCTACAAAGCAGTGACTAAGAAAGTCGTGGCCGACTTTGTCCGCGACCGTGACGTTTTCCGGTTCGGAATTCCAGAATCAATCATTATTGATAATGGCTCCAATCTCAATAGTGACTTGATGAAAGCTATGTGCGAAACCTTCAAAATCAAACACAAGAATTCCACAACTTACAGACCTCAGATAAATGGAGTTTTAGAAGACGCTAACAAAAACATCAAGAAGATATTGAGGAAAATGATAGAGAAGCATTAGCAGTGGCATGAGAAGTTATCATTTGATCTACTGGGATATCGCACCACAGTCCGCACATCAACCAGGGCAACTCCTTATATGTTGGTATGGCACAGAGGTTGTTATTCCCGCTGAAGTCGAAATTCCATTTTTAAGAATCATACAAGAAGCTGAGCTCAGCGACGCAGAGTGGGTAAAGAACCGTTATGAGAAACTAGCCCTCACATATGGAAAGAGAACGAATGCAGTCTGTCATGGTCAACTCTATCAGAACAAATGACAAGAGCCTTCAATAAGAAAGTCAAGTCGAGACGGTTCAAACAGGGCAGCTGGTGTTGAAGAAAATTTTCTCACATCAAGACGAATCCAAAGAGAAATTCTCTCCCAATTGGAAAGGTCCATACATGGTTCATCGGGTTTTGACAGGAGGAGCACTTATACTTGCAGAAATGGACGGAGAAGTATGGCTGAAACCAATCAATTCAGATGTAGTCAAGTGTTATTATGTGTAATCCTTTATGCTTCTATCAATGATGTAATTTGAACTACGCCTGACCTGATTCCCGTTTAACAGGGGATACGTAGGCAGCCCTATGAGTTCGGTCACAATTCAGTAAAAATCTATCCCCCCCCCCCCCCCCCCTCGCAATTGGAAACTGGAGCAGAATTTTGAGGAGGACCCTCAAAATTCTGAAGCAAGTTCATCCAATTGCTGCACGAGCAGCAGTCAGGGGGCATCCATCCGTCAAATTGGGGCAGAATTTTGAGAAGGACCCTCAAAATTCCGCATCAAGAGGGGTTGCAATGTTTTGAACCGTGTCACGGTCGTCGGTTCATCTAAAACTATTTTAAATTATATATTGTACATATCTTTTACAAAATCACTTATTTCTTGAGACAGCTTGTTTAACAAATGCTACCCCGATGATACAGACAGTATCATCAGATCAAGCCGAACTAGTCAAGCAAAGGCAACGGGGATACGAACTAACCCTCCCCTTACAGAACTCATGACTTTTCTTTGGATGCAGGCACTAAGGTTGCACAATCCCTAAACGTACTGTCCGCCCAGAGGACAAACATTGTTCAAAATGCGATTTCCAAAACCGTTGCACTTGCCGACATTTACCATCAACGCAAACGATGCTTCATGATCACAATGCTCTCAATGGTCACAACACCGCAATTTATTACCAGCTAAGAATCCCTAGTGTTATTTTATTTCTTGCATAAGGCTACTTTTCTGCCTTCCGAGGTTAAGCTCTACCTCCATTTGCATTCGCATCTTTGCATAAGGCTACCTTTCTGCCTTCCGAGACTAAACGTTGTCTCCATTCTGCCTTCCAACTTGTATAAGGCTACTTTTATGCCTTCCGAGGTTAAGCTCTACCTCCATTTTCATTCGCATCTTTGCATAAGCCTACCTTTCTGCCTTCCGATACTAAACGTTGTCTCCATTCTGCCTTCCAACTTGTATAAGGCTACTTTTCTGCCTTCCGGGGTTAAGCTCTACCTCCATTTGCATTCTCCTCTTTGCATAAGGCTACCTTTCTGCCTTCCGAGACTAAAAATTGTCTCCATATGCCTTGCATAAGGCTACTTTTATGCCTTCCATCTGCATAAGGCTACTATTCTGCATTCCGAGGCTAAGCTCTGCCTCCAATTTACTTTTTCATCAAATTATATGTTACCTCGAACACTATTTTCTCCGCTTTCCTTTCGAGCTAAGATCTTCTCCTTTAATTCGCAAGACTAAGCTCTGTTTTGTTAGCATCATACTATTGCATCTTCATGGGCTGAAATATCGCCAACCTATCCAAAGGCATCATCGTTCGGAGGCATCATCTTCATAGCCCGAGAACATCATGTCATGGCCTAAGGATTTCTTTAATCATTTTTGCATATCATTATTCAAAGGCATCATGGTTCGGAGGCACCATCCTTATGGCCCGAGAACATCATGTCATGGCCTAAGGATTTCTTTAATCATTTTTGCATATCATTATTCAAAGGCATCATGGTTCGGAGGCACCATCCTTATGGCCCGAGAACATCATTTCATGGCTTGCGAATCCTGCATTAAGCAACTATGGCCCAGGACATCATGGTCTAAAGGATGTCATCCCTAACCGTCCAAAGACAGCATTCATGGTCCGACGGGAAATTGTATCATGTTTAAATTATGCACAATATATGTTCGTATTGTTTATTTGTAGGTAAACCGGCAAGCAACATCCATCCCAGCAGGAGAGGTCCCGCTCCAGTTCTCCTAAACCATCCCTGTAAGCCATTTACTCATTCAACTCTGTACTTTGCGTCTGTTCCTGTAAAACTTCATTGGTATACTTCACCAATGATTCCTGAACTACATACGGCCTAATTCCTGTAAAATCAGGGATATGTAGGCAACTCATAAACCAGGGTGCGGCCTAAATCTCTTCAAACTGTTTCGCTCGGTCAAAATTGGCCATCATATCTTTACACGACAACTCTTTCATCTTTTCCGGGTAAAGAGGGGCAGCTGTTGATACCCAATTTTTCCTCAAACTATTTTTAAACTTGTATATATACCTTCAAAATCAAGTTCCACAACAATTGGTATTTTTCCATAATTTTCTCATATTTTTATAAATTTACATCTAATTTATCCAGTATTTTTATCTCTAATAATTAATTATAAATTGCATTACAAATTATTTCAAAGACATTTCTTGACTTAATACATTATTTTTTGGTCTTGTTAAGATCAAAATTATTTCACAATTGGTCAAATTGGCACCTTTTGGCTATAATTGCAGTAATTTTGCAATTATAGTCTAACCATATATTTTTATGCTATTACTATCCAATAATTGGTCATTTATATTTTTAAATACTAGTTAACCATTTTTATTTATTTCTTAATCACCAATTTCATTCTTTTGATTATTAACTATTTTTAATTGAGTATTTAATATTTTTTAATTAAGTATTTAACAACTGGCCACATTTTATTTAAATTCTAGCCTAAATTGAACCCCAACACTATAGTTGCAAAATAATAAATGCAGAAGGTAAAAACACAAGTATTTTTACATGAAAATACCCGGCTCAAAAGGTGAAAAAATCACAACGTACTTTCCAGTAGGATTTTTCCAAACATATCACTAAATCACTCAGCCAAAGAACACCATTTACAAAACTCTTGTAAACCTAGGGATTACCTCTAACCCTTGTAGCAACCAGCCTCAAAGTGTTGCGAAAACTTCAAATTAACTCTAACTTGAACAATACAACTCAAACTACCAAGTACAAATGCTTCATGTAGCTTCAAGTTTGCACACTTGAAACACACAAGAATTGCTTGCAAAATGCCTATATATTTTTCTTTCAATTCTTGCTTAACTTTAGAATTTGCACGTCACCTGAAAAGAGAACACAACTGAATATATAGAGTTAGTAGAATAAAGATTAACCAAAATTTTAATGCTTTACACTTCCATGGTTGAAGAGTTCTAGTTATTTTCAAATTCTAACTCCTCCCTTATCTAGGATAGAGTTCTCTTCAAGTAAGGAGTCTTTCTCCTTATCAATTATGCAACCTTTGTTCAGGGAATATCAGATATAACAACTTATGCTTAACCCTTCACGTGCATGTCTTTTGCTTGAATCTGTCGTGCCCTGTGTACATTGTGAATGGTGCTGGTTCATGCTTGTATTTTTTGTCAATTATCAAAACAAAACTTACTCACGCCAACAAATTCTCCCTTTTTGATGATGACAAACTCTGTGTTTTTCATAAGCATGAAACATGTTTCAACTTAGCTCAACATCCATACAATGTTAGAACATATCTATTTTAATGTCACAAATCATTAAGTACTAGGTTCATTAGGTTATAAACATCGCAGTCCAAAGCAAAAGGACAATCTATCGTTCCTCTTTTGGCATCATGGAAAGTTTGCATAACTAAATTATATAATTAGATTTAGTAGATATTACTCATGTCCACTGAGGCTACTTCAAATGCAATCATGGATTCAAGTTTCTTATATCAATCTAAGGATATTAGCCATCTAAGAAATATCAACAAACAATTAGAGCAAAACTAGTGATTATCATTGATAAGATTCATCCGTAAAGCATAAAAAAGTGTTGAACCATGAGCTAAAAGACAAAAGTAAAACATCCCACTCTGATCACTTGTTACAAACTAGGCTAGGAAGGGTTTACGGTTGGGAAGAACAGGGTTCTTGGTTTCTGGCCTGAAGTAGCTTCAATATGTCTTAAAGAATGTCTTTGTTCTTCTCTTTCTCCTTTGCAAGCTCAGACGTTAGAGCATCTCTCTCAGTTTCTACTTTAGCCAGCCTCTTTTTCAGCCTCTTAATCTTAGCGTTCTTAGCCCCACTCTCTTACTCCAAAGATCTTACTTTGCTGCTCATAGGCACCCTCTTGGATGAACCAGGTTGTATGGGAGCAGTAAGGACATCATAGTCACAGTCAATCAAAGTGTTAGCCCTAAAGTGATATTTTCTTTTGCTAACATCCCATTTTTTTAGGGAAACCTTATAATGAGCAAGCATAACAGTGAGTACGAACCCATAGGGTATGGCATGATTTTTTGTGCCAGAAACCACCCTATCAAAGAGATGGATTATAACCCCAGCCAGTTGATCTGCCTCCACTATCCAGACACTCCATAAGGACCAGGTTCATAAAGGTAGCAATGTGCCTCCTTTCCTGCCTGGGTCGAACCACTTAGTTGACAAATTCAAAAAAAAAACTTTGTGGGCAGGTTTTATTTCACTCTTATAGATAGCCCTGGATTGTAGCTCTAAGTCTCTGTCAGCAAATTTCTTGGATATAGTAAGTGAGGTATGTAGGTTTTCTAGGTTGGGCCACTTCAACTTTTTGTAGTCATTGTACCTTTAAGTAGGTACCCCTAAAATATCTCCAAATTTTTTATCATCAAAGATCACCTTCACCTCCTTCACTATAATGGTTACCCTTCCATTCTCAATTTCACAATTTGCAAAGAACTCCACAATTTCTGCTCGGGCTAATTTCCCCTCCAACTAAATGACCATGTCCTTCTAGCCCTAAATTTCTAACCTTTTCAACAACAACAACATTCCTTCCTTATCAAAATCTGTTAGGAGCCTACCCTTCAGAACTGTTCATTTTCCTAACTTAACCATCTTCTCATTTTCTTCATCAGTCTCCTCTTCTTCAGCACTCTCTTCTTCCACTATTTTGACTTTTCTTGTTTTTCTGGCTGGTTCTTTTTTCCAAGCAAAGCTTTTTGTATCAACAAACTTTGCATGGGTTTTCTTCTTAGAAGTATTTCTTTTCTTAGTATTTGGATTCACAACCTCAACTTCCTCTGCCTCATCCTCATCATGAAGGACCATACCCATCTCTTCAATCACAATTGTTTTAATTGGTTCACCCACTTTCTTCTCCCCTTTTGCATCAGCTTTCTTTTTTTCTCTCAGCTAAGGACTTTTCTTGGCCAGCTTCACTATAACCTCCTCTGAAACCATGTATTTATTCCTCTTATGGGAGGAGTCTCCACATGGATAGAAGAGGCAACATTTGTTTTTATCCTCCCATGGTAGTTCTAGATATTTTAACTCCTGAACTTTTCTTCTTCTTTGGGTTATAGTTGTCGGACGCCATTTTCAGTAGGTCATCGAGGGGTTACTTCCTAGATAGAACAGGTTCTTGGAAAATCTTCCTCAGCCTAACCGCCACTCCGCTGCACTAGCATCTCCAGACCCACTTCCTCTTTCTTCTCGTGTAATATCTCCTTCCTTAAAAATCTCCTCACTCCATAACATCATATCACCTGTTTCTTCAGTCAAACTAACAGGAGTGGTTGAATCTTCACCCACTCCTTCTTCTCTCTTTCCCCTCACATCTTCTTTTACACCCTCACTCACTTTTTCTTTTCCCTTATTATTTTTACCACCCATTTTAGTACACCTAGACTCTACACCAGCTATAGTACCAACCATAACAAACCTTTTCTCTAGATTTTCAACCACACCAGAAACAAATTCAAACAAAGTTTTAGCCCAGAAGTTATATGTACTATTTTAGATGAAACAAGTTCTTCCCCCTAAGTTGCAGAGTTGAAAGACTCATCCAATTTTTGTGGTTCTTCTGCTTGACTGGCTTGAACTTCTCGTTTATTTTCTTGGTTTTTTCACTACAAGTAATTTTTTACGAGCAAGTATCTTAACAAGCCCTTTCTTGGGAGTTTGGGTGGTTGAAGGTGTGGGTGATGATTCTTTGGGTGGTGAAGAAGAGTTCTCAGTCATTTGTGGTTTTTGGATGGGTTTGCCATAAGATGAGTGTAGAAGAGATGAGAGAATGTTGAGAGAATCAAGAGTGAAGAAATGGGTAAGGTACAATCAATATAAAGAGGGATGAGTTGGAGTGTGTAACAATTGCTTTTTGGAGCTTAGAAGTCTAATCACCATGGAAATATCAGTTTGAATATACGTTTAACTCTTCCCTAGATTTTAGGCAATCATGGCTCGTGGAACTCATTGGTGAAACTTGTTGGTTTGTTACAGATAGGCTCAAGGGAGGTTGGTATTAAATGGGACTCATTTTTAGATCATGATCCAGATACAGTTATTTCAAAACAAGCAGGGTGGAGAATACATACCTTGTAATTTTGATGAACTAGATTCTTTGCTAAGAATTCTCTTGTGTAAGACAGAATTTTCCAAGAAAAAATGGGTAATATCATTAGGGATCAGTGAGACAATTTAGTACATAGCACAAGAGTATACTAATAATAATATGAGAATGAGTAATATCAAATCTGATTATTTACAAAATGCACAAATTATTGAGTTAAAACTGGTTCCTTTTAGGTGACCTTAAGCGTCCATAATTCTAACATGTTCCTTTTAAAGTGATCTCTACTTAGAGATTTTGTGAAGATGTCAGTTATTTGCTTGCCAGTAGCACAAAATTCCACAGGGATCAAACACTTCTCGTAGTTGTCCCTCAATAAGTGATGCCAAACATCTATGTGCTTAGTATTTTGTGATGAATCCGGTTCTTGGCCATACTACTTTGCACTAGTGTTTTCACAAAGATGGGGATACAACTTGCATTCCATAGTCTATTAATTATTATTTGATCCATACCAATTGAGCACAACATGAGGCTGCAACCATATACTGAGCTTCAGCAGTACAAAATGCTTCAGAATTTTGCTTTTTGGTGGCCTAAGACACAAGACACGATCCAATATCACAAAAGCCTTTGGATCTGCCTGGAATCTAGCACAAAGGCCTACACTGAAAACAATATCATGTCTACTAGCAGTGACATATAACAAAGAGCCAATCATTTCCCTATACATCTCTTGATCAACAGATAAACCAAGTTCATATCCATTTGAATTTGGTTTAATTTATAAGCCTAAAAAGAAATTAAGCTTACTCATCATAATCATTTCAAATTCACTCCCCATTAGATTAGCATCTCGGCGGAGTTCGTGCCTTTTCCTGAAAGATGGAATTTCACACGTAAGTGGTACACTCGTGCTTTTTTCATTTGTTCATGGTAAAGGCAGACTCCGTAATAATGCCTTCTTTTCTCTTTTGCATCAACTCTGTGGCAGCCATTTGAGGTCCCCGGCCTGGGGAATTAGACTCGGAGGCTAGCGGCCTTCTCGACTTACGATGAAAAGTGGAGAGACATGTTGAAAGGTGGATGGGAGGCCGAACACCTCGGTAAGTGCCGTAAGGTTCTTTTCTTTTAGGGAAAACTTTCCCTTTTATTAACTCCTTTATTGCAGGCATTGGAGAATTATCCGAGATGAGACAGTGTCCTCTTGGAGAGGAGGAGGGGTCGTCGGCTTCAGGTCGAAGAATAATAATAAGCGGAAGGAGTCCTTCGTGGACGAGGAGGCCCATAATAGAGCAGGGTCTACCCGGAGGAATAAATGAGGTAAAACCGAGACTGCCCAATCTGAGGTCTTTAGCCTCGGGGGAGCGGCCCCTCCTTTGCCACTGACTTCTTCCCCTGTCGAAGGTACTTCGAGGGAAAAGGATCTGCTGCCGTCCTTTTTTCTTCTCGTTGAAGGCACTTCAACGGATATTCGGGGCCAAGGGCCGCCTCAGGGGAGAGGAGTCCCGGATGATCATGTCCCCTCTAGGGATGTGTCACGACCCAAATTCCATAAGGTCGTGACGGCGCCGGACACCGCTGTCAGGCAAGCCAATCATTAATTAGTTGAAATAAATTCCTATTTTATTATTTTCGAAATCGCCTTTCATTGCATTACATAGCCAAATGAATAAATCTCCACAAATAAGATGCGACAGAAAATCAATTTAGTTTAAGAAAATAAATCCCAACACATCCCCAGAACCCGACGTCACAAGTACATGAGCAATTTCTAAGGATTTATACAATTATACAAAGCTTGTCCCAGGTACAAATGGGACAAGGACTTTAAAAATAAAGTATAGATACATAGGAGAGACACTCTATCAGCTGAGAAACGCCTCCGGTTGATGCAGCCCGTATAAGTCTCCAAGTCAGCCACTGTGCTATGAAGGTACCTGTGCAACAAAATGCACAGCAAGTATAGTATGAGTACGAAAACAACGTGTACTCAATAAGTATCCCCCCTAACCTCAGAGAGGTAGTGACGAAAGGTCAATTTAGACACTTGCTATAAGTCAAATAAATACAATCAAATGAGGTGTTAAGCATAAGTATTATAATCAATTAAGTAATAATCAGAGATTCGAAATTTCGATAAATATCAATTCGTTCCACATTTTTACACATAAGTCTTCCTTCATTTTTAGCTGGAAACTCAAAATATGCTTAGGCCGATAAACATGTATAAATCATAGGAAAATACGCAGCATTTATCATGCGCAACAAAATGCCGAGGGTCGAACGGCTCGAACCAACAAAAATAAACTGTGCACTGCCGAGTGTCGAACGGCTCGAACCATATATGCATCTATTTTCCCCGCTCGTGAATCGATCATGCGACGCGGTTAACATAATAATAATAAGGCTAACCTGCTCGCGAATCATACCTGCGACTCAGGTGCTCATAAGTAAACATAATCACCCAGTGGATCCAAATTTAATCAGGAAAGCAGTTTCTCAAAGAAGTGATAAAATTCTCTTTAGGTGAACATGAAGATAGTATTTAAGTCATTTCTGGAAATTCGTTTTGTCAAGTTTAATAAGGTTCTAAATATTACCGATTCATCCGGAACACAATTATACAAGGAAGGATCTATTCTCTTCACAAATTATTAAGGAAAATAAGCTCTGACCTTTTTAAGTAATCAATTATTAACTCGATAATTTCACTAGGCTAATATCATTTATAAACTCACATATACAACAAGTAAGGCATGCTAGTGGGTCCTAGACTACCCGGACAAGGAAAAACAGTCGCTACACACGGACTCCCATCACCTCGTGTGTACGTAGCCCCCGCAAGTAATAGCATATATTCATTTATTTCACCTAGGGGGACAATTCCCCTTCACAAAGTTAGAAAGGAGACTTACCTCGCTCTGAAACATCATAACCGGCTTCCAAGCTCTTTCGACGATTCCAATGGATGCGCAACGCCCCCAAACTATCCAAAGAACGATAAACCAATGAAAATTCACTCCTATACCGACAACAAATTCAAAATTATAATTCCCCAACCCCGCTCAATGAAATGACCAAAATGCCCTCGGGCCTACGTGCCCGAACTTTGAAATTTCTTGAAGATAATCTCTACCCGTAGTCTTACTAGCCCAATTATACATCTACGTCAACTATTCATGCTCAATTCGTGGCTAAAAATCCAATTTACCCGAATTTCTAGGTTTCCTTTAAAATCCCCAAATTTTCCTCAATTTCTCATATCTAATCTATGTAATAATCTTGTATTTAACTCAAAAAATATGAAGAAATAACTTACCTTGTGATCCCTGACAAAATTCTCTCCTTGAAGCTCCTCCAAATCGACCATACAAAATGAATATAGATGGAGAAATGTCCATTTTTTCGTTTAAATCCCTTCTGCCCAGGCCTTATTTCCGCAAATGCGGTCCCCCTCTTCGCACATGCGCTTCCGCAGGTGCGGCCAAACTTCCGCACCTGCGGCCTCCTCAGCTCCATCCCAAAACTCACACTTGCAACGCCCATAGCCGCACCTGCGGCCAAAGCCTCGCAGGTGCGGTTACACCAGATGACAGCAACCTTCAGCTTTCTTCAACTTCAAATATTGATCCGTTAACCACCCGAAATTCACCCGAGGCCCCCGGGACACCGTCCAATCACACCAACATGTCCCAAAACATGACACGGACTTTCTCGAGGTCTCAAATCACATCAAACAACATTGAAATGATGAATCTCTCTCCTATATCTTTAAGAACTTGAAATCTCAAACTTCCACATTCAATGCCGAAACCCATCAAATCGCCTCTGATTGACCCTAAATTTTGCACACAAGTCATATTCGACATTAAAAACCTACTCCTACTTCCGAAATTGCATTCCGACCCCGATATCAAAATTTTCACTTCCGGTCGGATTCTTCAAAAACCTTCAAATTTCTATCTTTAGCCAAATGACTTCAAAATGACCTCCGGACATCCGAATTCACTTACGATCACACTCCCAACTCTAGAATCACCATACAAAGCTATTATGAATCGGAATCCCAAACGGATATCAATATTGTTGCAGTGCGCTTCAAGCCAAGCTTAGAAAATCCCTTCAAAAATGCTGACTTCCACAATATATGCCAAGACGCTCTCGGGATATTCAAAACCTAATCTGGACATACGCCCAAGTCCCAAAGTATCATACGAACCTGCTGGAACCTTCAGATTCTAATTCGGAGGTCGTTTACTCCAAATTCCAATCTTAGCCGATTCTTCCAACTTAAGGCTTCTAAAATGAAGATTTTCCTTTCAATCTAACTCCGAACTTCCTGAATCCCAACTCCGACCATACGCACAAGTCATAATACCTGAAATGAAGTTTTTCATTACTTCCAACCACTGAACAATGCGCTAAAGCTCAAAACAACTGGTCGAATCGTTTAGGATGGTTCAAGTGGGGCCGAAGAGGCCATACCAGGAGATGCTCACTCGGCCTTCAAGGAGGCTCAGCGGTTCTACTCTTCGGTAAGATTTCGGTGATCTCCTGTGATTTTATTAGCTCCGACATCATTTTGTGACTGAAGTTTTATTTCATAGGCTTTTGACAAGCTCAATCTGAGTTTCTCCGTTGTGAGGTTCGGTCGCGAAAGGCCTTGGACGGGGAAAAATCCCCCAGGATCCTATGTGACAAAAGAGCCAAGGAGTTGATACACCTCCGTTGTGAAATGGATCGTAGCCAGAGCTACGCATGCCACCTCGAGGGACATGTATCCTTAGTTTTAAGGACATACATGTTTCTACTCCTATCTTCTGAAATTAACATTTTGATATTATAGTTGCACAGAAAGACAGAGGACTTAGAACGCCTATGGGGCAAAGTTGGCCAAGTCAACCATGAAGGAAGTGAGCTAAAGGCTCAGATCGATGCCCAAGTTGCGGCCAAGAAGAATGTTCTGGCCAAGGTTTCAGCCCTCGAGGTGCAACTACGGAATGCTCGTGAGAATGGCTCGGTCCAGACGAGCAAGATTGCAAGGCTCGAGTCTGACCTTTTTAAGATGAAGGCTGAGTTCGTGGATGCCCGGGCTAAAGCAGGTGAGATCCAAGCTAAGGTCGACAAAAAAGTGGCCATGTATTTAAAAGATGTTGTTGATGCTTGAGGCGAGTTAAGAGGGGCTTATGGTCGCGAGAGCAGGAGAAGTGACTATGCCAGATGCAGATACCGAAGGGAAACCCTCGAGGAGATCCACGCTAGGGGCTTCGATCTCTCGGAAGAGATAGAGCAAGCCAGGGCGGATGAATACGACGCCAAATTTCTCGTATCCGATTCTAAGGACAATGAGGAAGAGGCCGATAGAGTTGTAGTCCCCGAGGGGAAAGTAGACTAGGATTTCCTTTTCTTCTTTGTATGAGACTCCCTGTGTGATCATTGTAGATGTATATTTGTAATACATACATATATGAAAAAATCCTTTGACATTTCCAATTTGCTTGCATCTATCTTTTTTCTTCTGTCTTGAGTTTTGACCGTCGATAACTAGTCCGATGAATTGGACTTCGAGGTGAAGAACCCTTACGTTTATAGATTGGCCCTGAAGCTTTGTTAGGTTGGCCCGTAGGCTCTCATGCCTTTGCCCTTAGGTTTTTCTAGGTTGGCTCGTAGGCTCTTGTGTATTTGCCTTTAGGCACTTTTTAGTTAACCGTTTAGGACTCAGTCCTCGAGTCGGATTTCGACTCGAGCTCATCGACCCTTAGGTTTTTGAATTAGATCTGAGGATTTTTAAGCTGGCGCTTAGGCTCTTACGCATGGGGTTGATATGACCTTTAATCGGCCCGTAGGCTTTTTTATGTTGGCCCGTAGGATTTTTATGCATTTGCCCTTAGGCATTTTAGTTAACCGTTTTGGGCTCAGTCTTCGAGTTGGGTTACAACTCGAACTCATTGACCCTTAGGTTTTTGAATTGTCCTTGAGGTCTTTTGGGCTGGCACTTAGGCTCTTATGTGTGGGGTCGATGTGACCTTTAGTATGGCTATGGATTCACTCGCTAAAGACATTTTGCAGTTTTGGGTTCGTCTGACTCTTCGACGGTTCGATGAGAACCTTGATTATGAGCCATTGGGTGACGATAAATGAGCACCTTGGGAGGTGTTTCTATACGACTAAACTGTTTCGAAGCTTTTTGTTGTTTGGGGCTGACATGTTCGAAGCTCTTTTTCTTATGCCGAGGGTAGCCTGATTAACCGGTTCTTTTTGAAGTATTTGTGATTGTATGGCAGTGGTCGGGCGTCCCCGAGTCGCGTTAGTTTGGCCGGAGCCTTATGACCGTAGTCATTGTGTTTGGCCGGAGCCTTATGACCATAGTCGTTGTGTTTGGCCGGAGCCTTGTGACCGTAGTCATTGTATTTGGCCGGAGCCTTGTAGTCCCCGATTAAGGTAGCTTCAGCGTCTATATCGAGGGTATGCCTTTTTAGGGGTCTTACAAGTTCGAATATACAGCCTTGGCTTAAAGATCGAGATTATGCCTTTTGTAAGGTTTTATAATTTGGACATGCCTTACTTGAGGTCTTACAGTTTGACGTTGCCGTATGGAGTCTATTGGGGCTCGAGGCCGCCCCATTAGGGTCTTATGGCCTCAAATGTTTTATAGCTTGATTGGGTGACCGCTGACGAAAGTCCCCGAGATGTTGAATGTTTTTGGCTTTGGAGCCATTGTTTGTAATCTTTATATTGCCTTATTAAGGGCCAGTGAACTCGAGGTATCCGGCCCTCAGGTCTTACGGCTTCGAGTTTTTGGTGCGAGTCCCTGAGTATCCGGGAACTTCCTGGCTCTTGGCCGCTTCTTGTGAAAATAGCAAATCTTTTGAAAATGCAAAGCTTTTTGGAGGTAAAAGATATTACTCAGATTACTTGGTACAAGTACACATTGTTTAAGTCGTCGAAGGTTCGATTATTCTATGTGGACATGGTTCATTTGACCGTTTGGCCCGATACATCATTTTCCTATCGAGACCCTTCTAGCTTACTTCGATTTCTCCGATAAGGTGACCTCCCGGGGGGATGCCCTCCAGTATTCGAGGTTGCTTGAAGAGAAGCCTTGGATACTTGTTGAGTCTTCCTTAGGTAGCATATAGGTGTTGCCTCATTAAAAACCTTGTCGTTAAAACCCATATGGGATAAAATCAGATCTAAGGGGAAAAGAGCGCAACGCATGCTTTAAAACCTAAGGCCTTTGAGCTGGAAGGTGCTTTGATATTTTCTAATCGGACACTTGCACATAGGTCAGCGTAAAATGTAAAAAAAAGGAAGGCAGTCGTACCTTAGTGGTGATGGAGTTCGAGCCTCAATATGCTTCAACTACTTGTTCTTGGGACACGGTACGGTCCTTTAATCATTAATTCGGATGCAGTCAAGGATGTAGCTTGCGACCGCTACTTGGCTGTCTGCTTATCCTTTGGCTCCTTCAATGTAGAAGGTATCGATGTCAGTACCACATCGTGCACCGCGAACATCTCCCTTGCTGCATGTTGCTCCCCGTATACCGTTTTTATTCCGTCCTTTGTTGGAAACTTCATATTTTGATGAAGGTTGAAGGCACTTCTCTCATGCAGTATATCCATGGCCTTTCGAGCAAGGCATTGTACCTCATGTCTTCGTCGATGACATGAAATTTGGTATTTTGGGTTGTGCCGGCAATAGTGACTGGGAGGATAAACTCTCCTTTTGTTATCTCGCTCGCAATGTTAATCCGTTGAGGACTCGAGAGGCAGGCACGATATGGTCGAGCAGGCCGAGCTGCTCCACCACCCTCGGCCTGATTATGTTGGCCGAGCTACCTGGATCCATAAGCACACATTTAATCTAAAATGTATTCACAAGAAAAGAGATTACCAATGCGTCGTTGTGAGGCTGAGACAGGGTCTCGATGTCCTCATCGCCGAATGTGAGAGCGTCCTCGGGTATGTAACCTCGAGTTTGCTTTTCCCTGGTGATGGATATTTTAGTTCGTCTGATGACGGGTTCTTGTGGAGTGTCGATCCGTCCCATGATAATGTGGATGACATGTTGTGGTTCTTCTGTTTTATTTTTCCTATTCGCCTCTCTTTCCCAAAATTGATTTTATCTCAGTCGTTGAGGAATTCTCGGAGGTTCCCTTTGTTGAGTAGTCGGGCTAGTTCCTCTCGGAGAGATGTCTGCAATCTTTGTTCCTATGACTGTGTGTGCCATGAAATTCGCACACCAGGTTATGATTTCTTTGCGACGGATCTGATAATATGGGTTTTGGCCATCTGGTGTCTTTGATTTTACCTATGGACGATACGATGTTTGAAACATCAACGTTGAAGTTGTACTCAGATAACCGGGGTGCTTCCACCGGTCCTGTGTGTCTGTCGAAACTGTCTCTACTCACGAGTCCCCGAGGATTATGTCCCTGATCTGCCCTTCAGTCGTTTTGAGGTATTTTACACCTTGGGGAGTTTCTTAGATATTCAGTGTACGGTTGATATCTTTCCTTGTTTGGCCTTGGTTCCTTTGCCAGGAACCTGCTATGATACACCGAGCTCGAGGGGTCTCCAAGTTGGTCGTCTTTGACCCTAATCTTTGATTGATATCGGTTATGGACATCCGCCCAGGTGATGACGGGAAATTCTACCAAGTTCTTCTTCAGCTACTTCGAAGCTACTGAACTCCGTTCATTCAAGCCTTGGATGAAGACTTGCACTGCCCAGTCATCAGAGACCGGCGGTAATTCCATTCGCTCCATTTGAAAGCGAGATACAAATTCGTGTAGCATCTCGTTTTCTCTCTTTTTGATTTTGAAGACATCGGACTTCCTCGTAGCAACCTTGATGGCTCCAGCATGTGCCTTTATAAAAGATTCCGCCAGCATGGCGAATGAGTCAATCGAATTCGGGGTTAGGTTGTGATACCACATCATAGCCCCCTTTGATAATGTTTCTCCGAATTTTTTCAGTAGGACGGACTCAATCTCGTCCTCTTTCAAGTTATTTCCCTTTACAGCACAAGTGTAAGCAGTGATGTACTCGTTGGCGTCCAAGGTCCCGTTGTACTTCGGGAGATCGGGCATTCTGAATTTCTTCGGGATAGGCTTCGGAGCCGCACTTGATGAGAACGGCCTCTGCACAAATTTCTTTGAATCTACACCCTTCAGAATCGGGGTGCGCCTGGGATCTGGTCGACCCTTGAGTTGTAGGTCTCCACCTTTTTGTTGTTAGCTTTGATCTTCTTTTTGCCCGATTCAATCCTCTTCATGAGGTCCTCGAGCATCTTTATAATGGCGGGGTTGGCTGCCGATCTGTTGTCGCCCGACCTCTCCGGTGCTGGTTCGAGTCGAGGAGTCATTTTCGCTGCTGCGGTACTTGGAGTTTTTTTATGGCTTTGCAGATAAACGATTGCTACTTGTTGTGCCTGCAACATTTCAAAAATGACGTGAAGGCTAACCTCTCTTTCCTCTCGAGCTGGAGTATACTCAACCTCTTGTTCGTTCTCTCGGCGTGCACCTTCGTCACTGCGAGAGTTTATATCGACGTGTTGGGAGTTGCGCGAGCCCACGTCCGCGGGAATTTGTTCCAGTGTGTTCTCAGGGTTTTGCAGTGGTACACCAGCGCCTGAAACAGTTATACCATTCTCTCCATGATCCTCAGCACCGTTGTTTTCGTGTGCGTTCGCCGAGTTAGACATTTTGACCTGAAATCAAAGATTCTTGGACAAGAAAAAGTGTGAAGAATAACTGGTGTTTTTTAGTGAACCAGCACTAAAACAATCACTATTATTTTTAGCCTCACGGTGGGCGCCAAACTATTTAACTTGAAAATGGTAATTACAATTAAATTTGATTTGTGGTTCTAAAAATATGTGATTTATTTTAATACTAGTTGTTAGGGAATAGATGCTAAGTGTGAGTTGAAGAAATAAGATAAGAGTCAAAGAGAGCTAAGACATGCAAACCAGACTGCCTTAAATCGGGGCGTCGAGTTGGCCGAGATAGGTCCTCGAGGTCGAGGCTCGATGTTAATAGAGGGTGGCCGATGAAGCTATAACAGTCCTATGGGCCTCGAAGGTGGCTATTTATGATCAATGATGAGTAATAAATGAAGAACAATAAATGAAACACAATAAATGTAAGCAATAAATCAAAGGAGCTGATAGTAGAGAATGCTTAAGTTAGAGAGCAGAGAATGTTCTTGTGTTGAATAGCATGTGTGCAAGAAATGATAAGGGTCCCCTTTATATAGGAAGGGAAAATCTCATCATAGTACATAAACATTTATTACAAAGATATGCAGCTGGTACAACTATTTAATGCCACGGTACGGACTTGTACGATTTTTGCAGACCTGGTAAACTTTAACCATGTGCCCTTCAATAGCTTCTCGCTTGTCTATGATAGCCACTGATTTGTAATGCCCCGAGGTCGATCACGGGAAACCCTCTGGGTTGATCCTCTAACTGCATCTCGAGCCTTCCAAAAATGGGATGTGGAATGCCATAATTATCATAAAAACGGACTCTCTGATTTTAGCCGCATACAATTCCTATCTATAAATCTTTTGAAGCTTGGTCTTGAGTCTTGGCTGGTCCTTTATGCAGACTCTGATCTGGATTTTGATGCTTGTTAGCTGCAGGTGCTGGTTCAATCTTCTTCAGCTTTTTCGGATCAAGACGGGACAGGCAAAACTTGCGACTTCAATCTTGTCTTGAGCAGTCCACATCTTTTCCGCTTCTGTACTTTGGGTTCAACTCTTTTCATTTTCTTCTTTTCATTTATTTGGATCAAGACATATTTTTTTGATCATCTTGAACCCTATGACCTGAGGTATAACCTGCTCAGGCACCAAAAAAACGAACGAAATTTTCTTCCCCAGTTTTCACTAGGAAAATTTTGTGAGTTATTCGTAACAGAACTCTATACTACGTCATTATTGAAGGCTATAAAGGGGGGGTGCCTGGAGTAAACGTGGACTAGAGAGTGGAGACCACGTGTCTAAAAGTAAAATCAACTAGGGATTAGAAACCCTATGTTGGGAAATCGCCAGGTTATGCTGGTATCAACTAGGGAGTGAGGACCCTATGTCGAAAAGTCATCATGTTAGGCTGGCATCAACTAGGGAGTGGGACCCTGTCTTGGAAAGTCATCAGGTTAATGCTGGCATCAACAAGGGAGTGGGACACTATGTTGGAAAGTCATCAGGTTATGTTGGCATCAACTAGAGAGTGGGACCCTATGTTGGAAAGTCATCAGGTTATGGTGGCATCAACTAGGGAGTGGGACCCTATGTTGGAAAGTCATCAGGTTATGCTGGCATAAACTCGGGAGTGGGAACCTATGTTAAAAAGTCATCAGGTTATGTTGGCATCAACTAGGGAGTGGGACCCTTTGTTGGAAAGTCATCATGTTAGGCTGGCATCTACTAGGGAGTGGGATCCTATGTTGGAAAGTCATCAGGTTATGCTGGAATCAACTAGGGAGTGGGAGTCTATATTGGAAAGTCATCAGGTTATGTTGGCATTAACTAGGGAGTGAGACCCTATGTTGGAAAGTCATCAGGTTATGTTATCATCAATTAGGGAGTGGGACCCTATGTTGGAAAGTCATCAACTAGGGGGTGGTGACCCTATGTTGGTATCGAGTTATGTCGGCATCAACTAGGGAACGAAGACCCTATGTTGGAAAAGGCGCACCTAGGGATTGGAGGACCTATACTACCTTAATTTTGAATTATTTTCAACACCATTTCTTTTTTCTTCCTTTATTTCAGATGATAAGTGAATGCAGAAAGAATTTTGGAGGAAACATCCCTTTTGAAGTTGTTGCAAATCGGTTTCTAGCCCTTGTGTAGTTTTGTTTTGGTTGCCCCTGCTTCTTGCAAGGTTGCTTTCGGGTTGCACCTGTTTCCTGTTTTCTTCAAACAAAGAACAATTTGTCAGTTTGAAACGGTGGTTGGTTTTGTGGCCTTGATCATTTCGGTCCCTTGATCTCAGTCCGTCTTTCGGACGAAGATCTCGATTGCTTGCTTGCTCCCTGTGGATTGGTTTCATTTCTAATCCTTGAGATCTTGACTTTTCCAAAAATTTACCAGGATGGGTAATCATGCGAGATTTAACCTTCTTTAACTTTATTTTACCTTTGTGGCATTTTCCTTTCAGAATTCTTGATTTCAAAACATCAGCCATAATGTCCAGTCGACTCGATGCACCTGCCGAGGCTGGGTGCTTTTGCGTACTAACTTGTATAAAATGAGAACCTTGTAAATCAGTCTTGACATCCTTTCTTTGTCTTAATTTAGAATAGAATTAGACCGAAAGGGATTGAAAGAAAAACAAAAAAATGGAATGGACATATGAATTTAGACAAGATGTATCCCTTTCAGGGAAAGGAAAGAAGGACTTATCTGGAGTGTATGCGAACTTCAATGAACATGACATTCCTCTTGGACTGGATGCCCGATCTGTGCGAAACGTCCAACTCTCAGAAATCCATCATAGCTTATACCTCAAGATTGAGAAACCTTGTCCGGGACTGTGTCCATGTCAGTGACCAATGATCCTCTTTTTCGATCGGCGGTGTCCTTTGTGTGTTTTCACCAGCTAACCTCTCTGATTTCTCTTCTCATCATTGTCTTATAGTGCTCTTTGCGAGTTTTCACTAACAAGACTCTCATTTTCAGTTTCTCTACTTATGATCACCTCACGCTGCCCGTGTGGGTTTTTACTGATAAGACTCTTTCATTTTAATTCTCTCATTTGGTTGTATCAGATCCAAGTAACTGTATTCTCCAATTTTGGACATCTTTACCGATTGATCGGAAGGACTTGAACAAGATTTGGGTAGAAAGAATTTGAATTGAATTACAACTTTGGAACCTTTCAGGCGAAAGCATTGCCAAATCATTATAAATTCTGCCCAGTTTCATCTTCGGGGGGAATTTTGATTTTTATTTTGGTGTGACTGGACCCCAGAGTGAGGCTGCCTATGTATCCTTTCGGAATCAAGTCGAACGTAGTTCAAGGAAACATTTTATTTTTATTTTGATTTTTGATTTTTTTTTACATTGAACTTTCAGGTTCCAAAGAGGGTGATGAAAGAAGAATAATCAGCTTAAAGGGTTTACAAAAAGTTGATAGTGTTTGGGTAGCGAGAATGAAAGCCTTCGTCATCCCAATTGGAGAGTATCAAGACCGCGAAAGGGGTTAAACATAATACCTTTTGACTACATCCGCATTGACTACTGTTTCGGGGTCATTTCCTTCAATATCTCCTAAGTACAATGCTCCTTTTGGCAGCAAATTTCTTATTGTTGATACCCAATTTTTTCTCAAATTATTTTCAAACTTGCATATAAGTTTTCTAAATTACTCTTTATAATAATGAGTATTTTTTCCATATTTTTATTAAATTATTTTCCTGTTTATTTTAATGTTTCATATTTAAATAATTCATAAATTGTGCTCTAAATAATTTCAAAATATTTTCCAGTTCAGTATGTCATTCATAATCACTTTTTATTTATTAAAATCCAATTATTTCATAAATTGGGTCTTATTTAATTATAATTACAATCATTTCGCAATTGTGGCCTAATTAGACATTTTATACCTTTTAAAATTTGAATTTATGTTTCTTACATTTTTAATCTTGTTTGATTATTGTAATTTTACCTATTTTTACTTAATTTTATTTTTATACAACTATTAGCTATTTTAATTAATCAATTATCTATTTTTACGGGTATTTAACAAGTAGCCACATTATTTTAAATTCTAGCCACATTTTAACCTAATCTCTAAACCCAATTAACCCCAACCTATCAGACTATTTTACCCAGCCCAATCCTAAAATCAACCCGGCCCAACCCCTGATTAAATCTGAGTCGTTGATCAAATAAGATCAACAACCCAGATTCACTCTTACCTTAATTAACCCTTACCTACTCCCCCCCCCCCCCCCCCCCCCCCCCCCCGTCTCTCTCATTCTTCGAGACTGTCTCTCTCTCTCTTCTGGTCTCTTCCTTTCCCCCTTCTCTCTAGAACCTTCTGGTTCTCCGATGGACTCCAGCCTTCATCTCCGGCCACTTCAGGCTCACCTCATTTCAACCACCAGCCTCCTTGAAGCCTATCTCTATGATCCTCTCCGTATTTGAGACCTCCATGGGTTTCAACCATGCTGGACCACTACTGGGGCTACTGCTTTGGTGATTTTACGGCCTTCTCCGGTGGGGTTTTGATACCACCATGCCACAATCACCATTACCTTCGAGCTTTGCGGCAGGTTCTCCGGGTATCTCTGATTCTTTTACGGAACCCTAACTTTTGAACTTTTCAATTTTTTCTAATATATCTATACATATTATTTGTTCTTTCCATGTTTCCTTCAAAGATTTCTCAATTTCCTAAACGATTTCTCATCTTTTCAAAACTAGGGTTTGAAACCCTTTTTCGAAACAATTCTCTTTTAATTTCTTAGCGTTATTCTTGTGGTTTTTTACCGTGCTCTAACTTTATTTGAGATTTTTCCCCTTGTGTGACTCATTTGTTATTAAAAAACCCCAAATTTTCTTGGTTCAATCTGTGAGTCTGAGTATATTGGCCATCTACGTTTATCTGTTAGCATGAGTGCTATGCTTTTGTGGATACTCTGCGATACCTGGAGTTATTTTCTATGTGCTCGTCACTAGGGTTCCTGACTACTCCTTTCTTTTACCCATATCATGATTCGTACCATGTTCTGATTTCTGCCTATGTTATTTGTGTCTATTTTCCTGAATTTCTAGACCTATGTGAGTTCTTGTTATTATAATCATTAGGGTTTCTTATTTTTGATTCTCCCTATTATGTCATGCTCGTTTGTGCTAGTGATTGAATCCCTGACTCTATGGGATTCTTACTTAAGTCCCTAATTTTGACTTACAAATTATTCCCTTGCTTTATTATGTGATTTGATTCTACTGTTAGATTGATTCTTACAGACCTTTCCTTAATTGGATTTTCTGAACTTCGACTAATTACTTGCTTTATGTGCTGAAATTACTTCCTTGTGATATTTTCCTCTAATTAATGATGATTTCCTGTAACTAGGGCCTCATTTGAGGATGTCCTTACTGATCTTTGATTTTTTAACTATCTCTTGCTCTATTTTTGTGTCTGGTATTACTGTCAAATTGATACGTATATATTTCTCCTTAAATAGGATTCTGAACTTGGTCTTACTTACATGTGCTATACTTGGACTGTCAGTCTTACATGAACTTTTTTCCTTATATTACTAGTTTATCCTTGATTGAGTATGACTCCTTAATTAAAGGGAGTACTTCTATTAATTTGATTCGAATTGATGCTTACTTCCATAATTTTGCTGAACTAATTGTTTATTACCTTATTTACTACCTGTTTGCAACTATATATGCCTTTATTCTTTCACTAGCAACACACACATCAATACTATACTACTCTCTTGTGCTCTTTCTTTCTGTCTCTCTTTGCTCTACTTGCTGCTCTCTACCCTTGCCTATTATTAGCCGGCTGTAAGCCAAGGCTAATAGTGCTATCACTTTGCTCTCTTCTGCTTTGCTCTCTCTCTTAACACTGGTATGTTCTAATTTAAGTTTACAACATCCTAAAACAATATGTTTCAATTCTGGTTAAGATTCTTGTTGTTTCTTTTGTGCTTTTACTTATGGTTCTATTGCCTACCATGTAACTAGTATGTCTACTCTCTTTCTATGATCTCTCTTCTTCTTCTAGCCTAGCATGACTCCTGTTTTCCTCTCTATGATTCATTATGGCCTATGTGACTCTTTTACTTCTTCTTTCTGCATATCTAGCATCTCTTTATGTATGTTTCTTTATCAATTGCCTGGCTTCTAATGCACCTATAATACTTAGTATTCTCAGATTTGTATCTCCATCTATAATATATGATAAACTCTTGGCATATCACATTCTGTGAAAATCTGTAACTTTGTTCTAAGGACTGATTACTGCAAATATGCTGCTACCATTACTTGTCCCTAATCCCTTTCCCCTATTTGTGTTTGCTTTCTTGAATTCTGCATACCTGCTGAGTTGTGACCATTCTACTGCTTCCTTTTCAAACTGGTTTTTCATAAAAGATCTTTATATTATCCTCTAAAGCCATGTTATTTCAAAACTCCCTTTCAAACTCAACTCTTTTTAACTACTCCTTCCTGAACTTCACACTACTCTTAGACCTTTAGGTTCCACCCCCTCAGTGTGAGCATTGCTTAGGGACCTTGAGTTCCCTATGAACTTTGACACACTGAGGCAGGTAATTCTACACTGCACCTATCTCAACTTTGGCAATTGTTGGGTGCAGGTATTGGCCAGGGCCCTCACAAGGGCCTTTGGGAGCTTTGCCGCACCCAGGCTATGAAAGGCTGTGAAGCTCGAAAGGGGTGAGGCTGGAAGGTTGGGCATATTTGAAGGCTCCCTATAGAATAACTTCTTATTTTTCTCTTTGCAATTATTGTAATTCATTTGCTATGGTCTGTAATAATTTGTAAACAAATGATTGGGGCTGGATAGTGAATATGGGAGGGAACTATGCATGTTTAGTGTAGTATGGGTAGAAATAATGAGTATAGGCTTTATTTCCTTATGTGTGCAATAGTATCATGCTTAGGACATGCATGCCATGCATTAAAAAAATCATGTTTAAGTTCTTCATGTCAACACATCCATTATATTCATGCCATCTGACACTATGTTCCCAGTATAACTAAACGAGTAACAAAAGGCTGTCATAATGTATTGCTCATGAATTTTTGTAAACATGACATATAGAAACCATGTTTTAGGATGATACTTTGTGCGTTAGATATCCTGCCCTCAGGACTTCTTATTTATCAGAACTTGAACGCCTAGTTAACATAATCTAATACTCCCATAAAATATGGTTAATCTAATTGAAACAATTTCCTGCAAACATGTATCTACTAAAATCAGAATCCAAATATGCATGTTCACCCTTTAAAATAAGTAGGCAATGTATACGACGCCTAGGCAAACTTTAGGCCTAATACGTATTAAAATAAAATCAATTATGTTCTACTTGTTTAATCGGTTCCCTTTAAACATTTTGAACCATGTTGTTCCCACTCCTGTTTTACCTCACTGAATTTCATTTTACTTTTATTAAAACTCCTGCTCTATTTTAAACAGTCTCGAAGTTGTGCATCTATTTCCTTTTACTGATTTTTACTGATTCCTGTTCTATTATGTTTTCAAACTACTAGGTTTTCAAAGATGCCTCACTCTACTCAAAATCTTGTCATTTCGAATCCTTGCTCTGTATTTCTTTAAGGTTACTATATTTTGATAAAGTTACTATATTTTGATACCATCTCACTACTTCTTTTACTACAAGTTCTCTGTAAACTAATAACTATTACTCTATGTTAAGCCACTGTATTTTAGTCCCTTATCTTTTAAAATCACTATGTTACTTCAAACCCATGCTTTAATGACTTCCTTCTATGTTTTCTGAAAGCTTTAAATCACTGCGTACTTCTAAATCTTACCGCTGCCTTTTAGCTACTGTATTTTTGAAAATCACCTATCCTTCAAGTCACTCAGTCTTAATTAAATCTTCTGCCTTCATTGAGTTTTCCAACTCAGATTCCGACGACTTACTATTTTACTAAAATTCCTATTTTGAACTCCTGTCTTGAGACTTTAATCGTGTTTGAGACGTTCTACCTACATGTCCATGTGGGGAGGGACCTGTGAGCCTTTCTTTGTCTTTATATGTTCCCTTATATGTGCAGTCCTACTTGTTTTGTATGTCGCCTAGTATTTTGTCCTTTAAACCTAAGGGTTCAACCTAGTTCCTGCCTTGTAGGATTAGTATTCCTAAACACCCTCCAGGACTTATAGGATGGGACGGGTAATGGCACGCAATAAGCATTCGTAACCAACACACGCATTTTTAAATAACCTTTGCGGGGTGGGAAGGGTAGAATACGGATATGATGACCGGTGCGCTAATACCACGTGTAGCCGCCTCTTCGAGGTGTGACATACCGGGTATTGCATTGAAGTGATCCGTATTACTTTAAACCTAGGACAATTCTTTTCAAATGTTTATTCTAACGTTATTCAAAAACCTTTAAAGATTTTCATACTTGTTTGAAATCCCCTCTTATATGAACCTTACTTGTTACTTGTTCACTGTCCAAATCCACAAAACTTATTGGCTGGGACCCACAGTTGTGGATCTCGAGGGGTGCCTAACACCTTCCCCTGGGGATAATTTCAAGTCCTTACCCAATCTCTGGTAACGCGAACTAGTTCATGAGTTATCAACTCTAGGTGACCTAACGCACCATAAAATCGTTAGGTGGCGACTCTTCCTTAAACCCTTTCTTTTAAGAAGTTGTACAAAATGTCATAAACCCGATCTCTCCGTAATTAACCCGTGCGATAGAAAAAGGGGGCGCGACAGCATGGTGACTCTGCTGGGGGTCTTCCCTAGTCTTATACCATTACAATTTGCTTTGTGAAATTGGACCTTTAATTTACATTTAAATGCTTACGCCTTTTCCTCGTTATATGCCGTTAACTATTTACTTGTTACAAGTATTTATTTCACCCAAACGTAACTAACATATCTTCATGTCTTCTTTGTAACCGCTTTCCATTATAACTGTTGTATTTCCTTTCTTTACCATTTTCCTCAACGTGAAAATACATGCCTATCTGTTTTAATGCTTATTATTACATATCATGCTCCGCATTCATATTCCACTCATGCCAAACAAATCCTATAGCAACTCTTACAATGAGTGGTTGCGCTATTCCAATATTATCACCCCTAAATTCGAAAAGGCGTATTTGCGGTAAAACTAGTCGATCAACGGTGCAGTCGACAGTTCCGTGCCTTTCCCTCTTGAGTTGTCCGCTCAAGGGTACCAGTCTAAAACCCCAATAGAAACCTTACTCTATTGTATGTTGCGTGCATCATGGTCAAACCTAGACAGGCTAACGTGTTGTCCGCACAATAGCCTATAAGATAGCCTTGTCTAAAGTCCATTGGGTTTCCCTGGAACCCAAAAGGACGCTTTCACGTTCTGTGCATTTATTTGGAGAACTTAAATGCTCATTGCTAATTATTGATGTTAAACAGTCGAGTCTAGTGGGGGTAAGGGCCTAACCTGTTTACTTTGTAGAAATGAGGCACGAGGTCCCCAGATTCGGCATGGTCACCAACATC
>ML256677.1:1842-45150 GCA_005239495.1 Nicotiana undulata
TTGGACCTAATTAGTTACCTCAAATTAAGACTTAGTTATCTACTCTAAAGTACTAGCGTAGCCATACAAAGTCCCTTTTTGAAGGTTTATCACTTAAATTTGACTCTTGGTTGAGTATGATTACTAATCGATGGACTCTTGTGATTGATTAATAAATTTGCCTTAACTTAAAGGTCTAAGATTGAACTATACTTAGCCCATATTTATTAGTTAAGAGTCAAGGAATCTTTGAGCATAATCATAACATCCTAATGGATCAACTATCATTAACAAAATACAATTAGTGATTAGGAAGATAGGGGATGGGGTGCATGAGACCAACTGAATTCGATGAAGGTGAGAGTAACCAAGGCAGTATTGGACAAAAACAAACGTGCAAAGAACATTCCCGGCTAAACAAAATCCAGAAAAGGTTAAGAAAGGAGGAAATCAGAAAAGGAAAAAGTAACCTAAATTAACTTGATGTGCAGATTCGTAGTGAACATTAATAACCAAACATATACAAGAATACCAGAATCAAGGAGACATCTAGAATGCCTAGAATTAATAGGATTATCAACCTTTGAATTAAAATTCATCTAAACTCATTTGTGAAGCCCTAACTAGTCGACTAACACAATTACCAATACGATTAAACGTGCATGCAAGCAATTAATCAGAAAGACACAAAATGTGGGAGGAGGCAGTGATATTTCAAGGGAACATGCGGCAGAGGAAATACCATATAAAATCTAATACCCATTCAGTGAGGCAAACAACTCGCAACTGATTTTAAGACATCATTTAGTAAGGAAGTAAACGGAAAATTCATAATCTTGAACAACTAATCCAAACCGAGGCGATATTTAATTGACAGAATAATTTTGATATTAATCTAGGTGATTTAAACATAATTAAAGAAGAGAGAAGAAAAGGGGGTACCGGCCAGTGGGGTCGTTTGGCCGGGAAATCCAAGTCGCCGGACTTTGGCCGGACTCTGGTAGGGTTTGAAAATGGCTCAAACCCACAGAGATCAATAGTCCTCGTTGAGAACTATCGATCCGTGTAGGTTGGAGCTATTAGAAGTCTTCGAGGTGGCCAGACATGGGTTTTCGAATTTTCAGATTTTT
This sequence comes from Nicotiana undulata, assembly GCA_005239495.1. Classification (NCBI taxonomy): domain Eukaryota; kingdom Viridiplantae; phylum Streptophyta; class Magnoliopsida; order Solanales; family Solanaceae; genus Nicotiana; species Nicotiana undulata. The sequence goes on from ML256677.1 coordinate 2,952, forward strand.
AGATCCGAAATAGGGTGATTTTGGTTGAGTTTTTGGGGAAAACGATGGTGGGAGGTGATTGGGGGTGACGAGTAGGTTGTAGGGTGAAATTTTGGTTGAGTTTGGTTGACCTCCGCCGCCAGAGGCGATTTCCGGCCGGCGGAGCTAGGGTGGCAGACGGCGACTTCAAGCGAGGTTAAGAGAGGAAGGAGAGAGATGGGTCTGGGGTGGGTATTAGACTTAGGTGACTGAGGGGGTAGGGCTTTCAAACAGTAATATAGTGGGGGTTTAAGGGGTTTCCAGCCGTTGGATCTTGGAAGATCAACGGTTGGGATTGATTCATTAAATCCAAACGGGGCTGGCTGGGTCATGGGGTCTATTGGGCTGGGTAATTTGGGTATTGTAGAGATGGGTTCTTGGGCCTGGGTAATTTCAGCCCAGGTCCAATTTTAAGCTCTTAAATTACTAAATCAATTAATTTAATTCAATTCAAACCTAATTAAATCCAAAAAAAAAATATAGTAATTAATTTTAAACCTTATTTTCCATATAATTACAGATTAATTGAGAATAAAACAACCAATTTTATATTTCTAATTAAATCTACGACTTGTCGGATAAAAATAATTAATTTTAGTAATTAGTTGTTAAAAAACTACATTACATCAAATAACCACTATTCGTTCACTTTTAATTTAAATTAATTATAAATAATGAGTTCATAATCCTTTGATAATAGTGACGCAATTTTAATAATTTTACAAGATGAATTATGAATATGCAAAAATGCAAACAATTCACAATTAATCACTAAAAATCAACAAAATTCATAAAATCAATTAATTTTATTGAGATTTCTATAGGATGATATGGTGAGCAAAAATCACGCGCTCACAGTCACTATCAACAATTACATTCGAGCCTATCAGGTATGACCTGAATTTATCAAATGCGAACACCACGGCTAAAATCTCTTTCTCTGTCACTGTGTAATTCAGTTGGGCATCACTCAAGGTTCTACTTGCATAGTAGATCGGATGCATGACTTTATCTTTTCTCTGCCCAAGAACTTCTCCCACCGCATAGTCGCTTGCATCACACATCAGCACAAAAGGTTGTCCCCAGTTGGGTGCCACTACATTGGTGCAGTTGCCGCGCCCCCTTTTTTCTCGCGGAATCAGGTTTCGACATTGACAACTCCTTTTTGAGAAGAAAGGGAAAGAAATTGTTTATTGAGAGAGTCGCCACCTAACAGATTAAGGTGCGTTAGGGCACCTATTGCAAGTAACTCAGTTTATACCAGTTAGTCTCCACGAACCTCTTCAATACTCTTTTCAAGTTCATAAGGCAATCTTCGAATGAGGTCCCCACCACTGAGAATTCATCCATGAAAACCTCCATTATTTCCTCTACCATATATGTGAAAATGGCCATTATGCATATTTGAAATGTGGCGGGTGTGTTGCAGAGGCCAAACGACATTCTACAAAAAGCAAAGATTCCATACGAACAGGTTAACAATGTTTTCTCTCTATCCTTTGGAGCAATAGATAACTGGTTATACTTCCATCCAGGAAGCAAAAATGGGACCTCCCCGCCAATCTGTTTAGCATCTAATCAATGAATGACTGCGGAAAATGGTCTTTTCGGGTGGCATTGTTCAATATTCTGTAATCCATACAAATTCGCCATCTCGTGAATGTTCTTGTTGAGATCAACTCGTTGTACTCATTTTTCACCACAGTCATTCCACCTTTCTTTGGCACACCCTGAACTGGGCTTACCCAGTTGCTGTCGGAGATGGGGAAAATGATTCTCGCATCTAACCACTTGATCACCCCCTTTTTCACGACTTCTTTCATGTTGGGGTTCAGGCTTCTTTGATGTTCTCAAGAAGGTTTGTGTCCCTCTTCAAATAAAATCTTTTGCATACAGAAGGTCGGGCTGATCCCTTTAATATCTGGTCCACCCAATTGCAGTTTTGCACTCTATTAACACCTGCAAAAGTTGCTCTGCCTGCACATCTAACAAACCAGATGGGATAATAACAGGTAAAGTTGAGTTAGGTCCCAAGAAAGCATACCTGAGGTGAGATGGTAGTGATTTCAATTCCAACTATGGTGGCTCTTCGATCGATGGCTTGGTTGGATGAGTCTTTCTCTCTTCTAAGTGTAAAGACTCGAATTGGGCTCTATTTTCAAGCACCCTTGGCCTTTAAGAGCCAACACCCACTCTACCAAGTCCTCACCATTTACCTCTTCTAAGTTTATGAGGCAGGCCGCATGAGGATCTTTTGTATTAAGTGCCTCATCATCTTCCTCCTAGATCGCATCCACAACTTCTATCAAAGAGCAATTTGCAAACTCACTGGGTCGCCGCATAGAATTTTGCACATTGAATGTTTCCCATCATCATTCAGTCATCGTTAGTTCCCCAGTTTCACAATTGATTAGAGCTCTTCCCGTGACAAGACTGGCCTTCCAAAAATTATGGGAATCTCCTCGTCAACCCGGCAGTCCAGAATGACAAAATCTGCTGGAAACACAAACCTTCCAACCTGCACCAGTACATCATCAAGTATACCTGATGGCCTCTTCACCGTTTGTTCGGCAAGCTGTAGTAAGATGGACGTGGTCTTGCTCTTCCAATGCCTAGTCTTTTATAGATATCCAAGGGCATCAAGTTTATGCTCACCTCCAAATCACACATTGCTTTAGCAAAATCATAGCCGCCTATTATGCATGGGATTGTGAAACTCCCTGGCTCGGACAACTTCTTAGCTATGGGTCTCATCATGACAGCACTACAAGTCTGAGTTAGTGTAACATCGACCAAGTCTTGTAAGTCTAACTTGCGAGACGTCAAGTCCTTCATCATTTTTTCATACACAGTCATCTCCCTCAAGGCATCAATCAATGGAATGTTCACCTGGATTTGCTTCAGCATCTCCATGAATTTCTTATATTTCTCATCCTTCTGATATTTGACCAATCTCTGTGGAAAGGGTGTTGGAGGTCATTTCCTTCATGTGATTTGAGTTTGATCCTGCTCGGCCACTGCTTCTAATGTCTTTTCTTGCACTACCTCAGTCTCTTTCGCAACCTCTTTTTCTTTGCTTGTTTCCTCTTGTGCAAATTGTATTGTTACCTTTGTTAACCCTGTTGAATCATCTACCTCAATGGGTACTAACACAAGTATTTCAGTTGGTCGGCTTTCGCGGGCAATTTCTTGCTCTAGATCTAGATCTCTACCATTTCTTAGACTCACCCCCATAAGCTGCTTCGGGCCCTGCTCTTTTGGATTGACATGTGTGTCTGCAGGTAACGTCCCTTGGGGACGATTATTCAGAGCCATAGATATCTTCCCTAACTGAATCTCAATGAATTTTATCGCTGAGTCATGTGCTTCCACTTTCTCTTGCATTTTTCCATTAGACCCGATCAGTTGTTGCGACATTCCTTTAATTTCAGACAACCCATCATCTTGTCTCGCTCTCTGTTATTGTTGAGGCTGATGATAAGCTAGCTGTTGATTTTGCTGATTATATCCTTGTTGCCTTTGGTAAGGCACAACTTGACCCTATGGTCGCATAGCTCCAAGATTGTTGCTATTGTTGTACTGTTGCTGTGTTGGTCTATACTGTTGATTCTGTTGCCCCTAATTCTGACCACCTTGCCTCTGTTCTCCATAGTTGCCCCCATAATTCATATTTTCTTGATAGTTCTGGTTGTCGCTTTCACTACTCCACGAGCATACATATGGTTGGTTAATACATGTTGTACATAAGACTCTATTAGTCGTGTCGACTATGTGTACCTACTTCTGGCCTGATTCGTCAATATTCTTGGTGAGGATACTCATTTGCATCATCAGAGTGGCCATATTCTCTACTATGGAGTTGTTTGGGTCCAAATCCACTGAGTGAACTACAAGGGTGATTGTAGTGTCTCTTGTCATCCATCCATAGTTTGAGCCATTTTATCTAGCAGGAGTTTACACTCTCTAAATGATTTGCTCAAAAATGCCCCTATTGCTGAAGCATCAACGTTGGCCTTCAAGCTATCAGCCAATCCCATGTAGAACCTTTGTCCCAACATCTGATCTGGAATGGCAAGGTGTGGACACATAACCAACATACCTTTGAACCCCTCTCACGTTTCTTGCAATGTTTCAGCTGGTTTCTTCCTTAAGCTCAATATCTCATCAACTTGCTTGGCAGTCTTATTTGGCGGGTACAACTTGTTCAAGAACTGCTTGACCAATTCCTCCCATGTGATGATGGAATTTATGGGGAGCGAATTGATCCAAGTCTGAGCTTCTCCAGTCACTGAGAGTGGAAACAATAACAATATGATTGCTTCTAGTGTCTTATTCGGTTGCCTTTGAGTGACACAAATTGACAAAAAGTTTTCAGATGCTGTTGTGGGTCTTGAATGTACGACCTTGAGAAACGTCCCTTGTTTGCAGCAGGTGTAGCATGTTGTTTGCGATTTGAAATAATTCCGCTTATATTTGAGGGACTGCAATTGCGGTTGCCAGATTTTCAGCGGTGGGTTTTGCCCAATCATACAAGGCCACTTCTGGCACAAGAGGCGCCACACCACGATTGTTGGGGTCATTCACGCAGTTCCGATTTCCTTGGTCATCTATGACATCACCCATATCTAGTTCGATTCGGTTGAGTTCTGTTGCCGTTTGTCCTTCTTGTTTGCACGATTCAATGCCTAGAAAACATTTTCATGATCTGATAATGCTTCAAATAATTCACCAGTTCTTGAGGAGTTTCTAGGCATGCACCTGTAACACCCAAGACTACATAATTAATTTAAAATAAAGAGAATTGACTAAACTAAGAATCCTAACTGTAATTAATAACACCTTAAATTCTCCGGAGACGACGCCGAAATTTGATCACGCCCAACTATGCTACCTAAGAGGTCTAACAGCCGTTGCAAATATAATCCGGTTAACAAGACCGAAATCGAATCCCAAAGGGAATTAACCTACTAATTAAAACCACTAGACTCGCACGAATTCAACTAATCAACCTTCAGAAATATTAAATAACGATTTGGTGTTTAATAACTAAAAGCCAAGTAATGAAAATGTAGTAGTTTATAACTAACAAAGGACATGTTGTGGACAAGATTTGGAACAGTCTAGGGTTATGATTTTTCCTATTGTCGGAATCCTCCCCGCTACGTTTACTATAAATATTTCTAAGTATTTTCTACCGATCGTGAGTACTTTGAGTGTCGTAATTCTCTTCCAAGTAACTACCACAATTTACTAGACGTATTCTTCCGAACTACGCTAGTTGGATCTAGTTCACCGCTCACTAGGATCGCACCAAAGTTTCGTTATTCCTAATCCCACCTTTAAACCCTCTGTAGTGATTCCACAATACGTTAGGAGTGATGTTGTTCAAAAACTACCTAAATATGTATTCTTTTCCAAACAATACACACAAGATAGGCACAATCGATTCTGAGTTCATTAATCAACCACAATGTAAACGTAGTTGAATAAGTAGAGAAAAAGCAAAGGCAAATCTATATTAAACGTAATAGGAAAATCATCCTCCAATTGGTTCCATCAAAACCCTAGATTAGAAGTTTAGCTACTCATATTCGTAGTAACAATTTTCCAAGTATTTGCGTAAATAAATTACAAAGAAAAGATGAAGGAATGAAGAACTCGATGATTCTCTCCTTCAAAAATTGTTCCACGTGTTGTTCTCGCCTCCGGTCGCAAAATTCCTCTCAAATGGTATTTAATGACTATTTATATGTGTAGGAAAAAGACCAAAACGAAATATCCCAAGTACAAACCCAAAAGGAGACAAAATAGGCTTTAAAAACCCGGAACGCCCTCGCTACAGGCCTCGCGACGCCAACTCTCCAGCGCACCTCCTCTTGCTATATCCCTCGCGGCGCCAACTCTATAGCGAGCAAAATGCCTCACCTCGCCTGCTCTAACGCGAGTTACAAAGCTTGCCTCTCCTGACTACTGCTTCGTTTACACTTTTTCTTCCAAAATATTCGTTTTGTTCACAATTTCATCTTCAATGTACCTACACATAAAATAACTCAATTAAACACAAATATAGTGTAGTTTAGCATTAAAGCACCTAAATGTAAAATAAACAATGCATTAAAAATATATAATTATAGCCACACATCATTTGCCAGACATTTGCTATATTTAAGAAGATACCTTGGAGGAGAGTCATTTGAAACAATTTTGGTGCACCTAAGTAGAGTTTTATATTGATACTAGCAGGTTGGGAGAGGCTATACTCTAAGGAAAGATTGACAACATGGGGAATGACTGTTCCTTGTGTTCATCAGAGATTGAGACCACCTCTTATTTATTTTTTAAGTGCCCCCTACTCTGCAACTATATAGGAGAATATTCTAAAATGGCAAGGGATAAGAAGGCAAGCTCTAAGTTGGCAAGATGAGTTGAAATGGATGCATGGCATCCAATTGTAAATGTAAAACTGACAATGCAATTTGTTCAGAATGACTGTAAATGCGAGTGTGTGTCAAATCTAAAAAGAGAGAAGTCAAATAATAGTTCAAGTAAATGCAGAAGTACACAAAGGATCAATCAGTATTTATTTTGTCCTGAAAATTTTAACTAAAATTTTAATTTCGAGACTTTGTGTCCTAAAAGATCGAATTAAAAAACTAAATTCGCTACACACTAACTAATTTCTAAATAACAATCATCTAAAATGGCTACCTGGTGTCATTTCTATTGGGGGAGGTGGGTAGTTTATTGGGCTAAGCTTAAACTTTAGTAAGCCCGGAGAAGCAAGTGTAAGTCCAGTTACGTTGTCTAATTCTGACTACTGAAATTAATGTTCCATTTAATGAATTATTAATATTTAAGACACTCCTTCCTGTTTACAATAAGTGATCAGTTTACTTTTAGCACGCCCATTAAGAAAATCCTAAATTTTATACAAAAATACCTATTATGACTAAACTATCCTTAATTAACTATTTAATGTGAGGAGTAAGAAAACTTTTTAGGGATATATACATAAGGGTTATTTTGTAAAACCAAATTGAATTTTTTCTTGATTATATAAATAAACACTTATTTTGAACCAAAATGAAAAAGTAAACTGATCACTTATTGTGAACCGGAGGGAGTACCATTTAACACGTAAAATGGTTAAGAAGATAAAGTACAAGATCATGCTAATTGAAGGATAAGATTAGAAAATTAAATTTTGTTCTCGTGGACTTGTTTTGCTAATCTTTTTTTTCTTTTGGCCCAAGAGGGTGTTCTGATAATCTGAAATTACCACAATGCTAGTAATAATTGTATTTGAAGTAATCGTGCAGATTGAGGTTCCGCAAGCGGTACTTTCTGATAATGTATTTAAAGCAGTTGTTCGAATTCCTTATGATATGTAATCTCAATAAGAATGCTAGTTTTTACTGTTCATATATTATGATATGAATATACCACATCAATTCGTTATGTATGGATGATGAGATTCCATTGATACAGAGCCAATTCCAATAAACTTATTGGAGGGTCCCATTGGCGTGCATCCAGTAGGAATTGAACCTACGAATTCGTCAATTATTATTTTTATTCATTTCTTTGTCTTTTGTTCTTCTCTTCTAATTTTCTAAAATAGATAAAGAGTTTCTTACAGATTATCGAAAGATTCGTTCGAATCCGACCCAACATGAATTTTTAGCTAAAATGATTTTTCGGGAGATAGAGAAAGATACAAAACGATAAACTAAACACATTAATCTAGCGCGTAAATCGTAAAATGAAAACTTACTTGTTTTTCGTCAAGCGGAAGCGAAAACAAATTGAACTGTGATTGGAATTACTGATCGAGAGTAATTGTCACGATATATTGGAGCAACCCTAATTCCATGGTCTAAACCCCTCGTCTGATTTTGGGAGAAGAGAGTGTTGGAAAATACTGTTGTTCTGTATATTCTTGTTGTACACACTGTAAGTGTACTTTTGTAAGAAATATTAAAATTAACTAATAACTCTATTGAGCCTTTAAGCGCGATTATGGATGGACTCAATTTTCCTACAGTGTTCTTGTGCAAAATGATGCCATGATAGACAAGTGAGTTTGGAATATTAGGTGGTTAACTATTTTTTTAAAAAGAAATAGCATATAATATTTTTGCTAATTGAGTTAAATTATGTATTTCATAATGTTGATAAAAGAGCATAATGTTGAGTTACATTAGCTAATTTAGCATAGTGTTGATAAAAGAGACTTCCTAGTTAAATTGATATTAGTTCATAAAGTTGGAGCAGTTCAAGTAACTTCAAACATTTGCATGGATCAAAAACTAACTAATCACAATCTTTATTTGATTAATAATTAAATTATAAATGTCATAAAATACATACGAATATTTTATTTTTTAATTGTAGTAATCCAAAGCTTTCACATTCCCAAACGGAGAAGAGGATAGAAGACAAAGAAAACAGTACACTTGGAGGATTCTAAAGGTATATCCTCTTTGTTCTATAGGACACGTCTTTTTGTGTGTGTGTTTACACATTTTTCAATAGTGGTCCTTTGTATTAAAAGCTTTATTATTAAACTCTCGAGTTTTTGTCTCGAAAATTCCCTTAGCAAGAATTAAGGCCATTGCATAACTATGTTGTAATAGATAGCTTGTTTGATTAAGTTTTTTTAATATTAAAAATATATTTTTTTAATTTTTAAATCCAAGCTTTTAGGAAGAAAAAGAAAAATATTTGAGTAGAAACAGAAAAAGAAAAAAATAACTTCTTTTAGTAAACACATTTTTGAAAACGTTTTTAAGAAAATATACTTAGAAGTAATTTCTAAAAATATTGGCCACTAATTACAAAAGAACTCTTGCATATCTTGCATTTAGACGTGTAAATTTTTGTATTATTTGAAATTACCTCCAACTCCAAGGGTACTTTAATTTGAGAATGGATAATTAGATATCAAAACCGTAGAAATAAAAAGGAAATAATGTCTAATTTAGGGTGTGTTTGGTATGAATTTTCCTATTTTCTCATTTTTGGTTGGCTTAAATATTTTAAAAAATATTTTTTCATCAACTCATTTTCTTTCATATGGAGAAAAATATTTTCCCTATCAAGAAAAGGGAAAATATTTTTCAAAATCCTTTCTCAAGTTTCCCCATCCTATTTTTTATCCTCACCAACTCACTCCACACCCATCCACCTAACCCCACCCCATGCCGTCTCTCTAAATAGACTTTTTTTTTCTCTTATTACCCACCCACACTCACCCCCACCCCCTATACCGCAATTTATTTTTTAACCTTTTTTTTTGTAATTTTAATTTTTTTTCTTCTGCACCCCTCCCCCTGCTGCCCCATTTTCGGCACAAAAAAGTTTTTAGTAAATTTTTTTTGTAATTTTTAAATTTTTTTTTCTGCACCTCATCCCCTCCCCCACTCCCTCCTCGGGAAAAAAATATTTCTTTTAAATATATTTTCAGTTTTACTTTTTTCATTTTTCGGTTTACAGGTTTAAAATTTTACAAGTTCTAAAGTTATGAGTTTGAAGGTTTATGTGTTTCGAAGTTTACGAGTTCGAAATTTTGCGGGTTTTGAAAGTTTTGCGGTTAAGAAGTTTATGAAATTTGTGGGTTCGGAAGGTTGTTGGTTCGAAAGTTTATGGCTTCATGTTTATTGTATCAAAATTATTTATGAATACTCTTGAGAGAATATTTTCCATAATTTGCATATCAAACACCAGAAAATAATAAGATTACTACTTATTTTCCAAAAAAATATTTTCCTTTATACCAAACACACCCTTAATTAAACTTTTTTGCTTTTTCGTTAAAGCCCACGTCTACTACGTGAGAGCACTTACACAGGAATATTTCCCAACAGTGCCGTGAAAAGTAAAATAAAACAATTTTGGATAATGATTATTTAAACATAGTATAGAGTCCTAAAACAAAGCAAAAGCAAAGTCATCATTTACTCAACCTTCATTGTTTATCTTTGTTTCTCTCAATTGACGATCATTCTTTTACAAAAAGGTTAGTTCTTTACTCCTTCCAATCGTTATTATACTTTCGTTTTCTAATTTTGATGTTTATTGTGCTATTAGTAGTTCAAGATTATCGCTTTATCAAATTGGGTTATATTTGTTTTATTTTCTGATAGTTTTTTGCTGATTATATTCTTGATGAGGTTGTTTTTAGAAGCGGTAGAATTAAAGTTACTTTGGTTTTGTATCAGTTTAGGTCAAAAGATGATTAATTTAAAGTAATAACTGTTTGTTTTGTAAAAAGAATTGGGTTATTTGATAGTGGATAATATGTTAATTAAGGCAATATTCTGCTTCTTTGATTGTTTTGTTCAGGAAAATGGTTAAGAGCTCATTCAAGCAAGAGCATGATCTTGGTTCGTTTTCGTTTTTTTTTTGTTTGTAAATTTTGCTGGGTTATGATGTTTTATTGTGAAAAAGAATTGTGGGTGTTAGTTTTTTTTTTTTTGACGCTTTTGTTTTGAATCTTCAGAGAAGAGGCGCGCCGAGGCTGCTAGGATTAGGGAAAAATACTCAGATAGGATTCCGGTGAGAATGAGTCTTATGTTGCTGTATTATTTTTCTGTTGTAGCTGCTTGTTTCAATGTGAATATAGTAATGCGACTTTAAAATTTCATGGACAACATCACTTAACTTTTAGTACTCTTTATTTGTTTATTTGTTTTATTTTGTGTAATATTGATCCGGGAAGAAGTAGATGAGATTGAGATGCGCAGTGAGGATTCATATAGCCGATTCGTATTTGCTTGGGACTGAGGCGTAATTGTTGTTGCTTTTCGAGTCATTGACATGGCTAAATGATAAGTTGTCTAGTGTTAAGAATGCATGATAGAGATTATTCTTTAAAACAAATTTGGAAGTTATATGGTGGAGTTCTCGAAATTCATCACTTTCTTCTTGCCTCTTACGGGCAGTTCTCTGTTATTTAATGTTTTCAAACAATAGTGACTTATACAATGGAGAAGGGATGGTATGATGTTATTAATATTAACATTTCTTTGTTTCACTACCTAACCGAAATTGCCATAGAACTGCACGTTCTATATCTAGTGACAGAGAACTACAGTCTCATTAGATAAGAAAGCACAATTGGCGTACTTGTGCGGTGATAGGGAAGAGTATGAGAGCCCCCAGGGCCTAGCTCAAGTGGCAAAGGGTGGTGGATTTGTGTCTTAGGTCATAGGTTCAAGCCCCCACACCATGCAAAGCAAAGCCTGGTATTTAAGTGGAGAAGGGTAGAGGGGCGGGCCCATTATCCACCGAGTTTCGAAGGCTGCGGTTGGTCCAAAGGATCGGTCCCAGACGGATTTCTCCGTCATCAAAAAGGAAAAAAAAGATAGGGAAGAGTATGAGAAAGTTCTTGAAGAATATGGGAGTGTTTCCTTTTTATTGACAATGTATGTTCCCATATGCATTTGAGGCTTGAATGCACAATAAAAAAGGATAATCCACCCTGAAATTATTGAAGTCACTGAGACATACCGGTTGAGTTTGATAAAAACAATAGAGGTAATAACACATTCGTGTAAAAATGTCTCCTTGGTACCTACATCAGTCTTGTTTTTGCTAGACTTCTTGTTCCAGAACACTCCACTATCACTGGCAGTTTCATTCTTGTCAAGTCGACAACTAAGAATTTTAGTTTGCTTTTCTTGTACCAAAATCCAACCTCTCTGTCTCTCAGAGTTGTACCTAAAAGACCTAAGAGGCTTTCTTGTGTCTGAAAGGGATATGAAATGTTTTAGCGGTGAATTTGGTAAAGGTATCTTCCTGGAGATGAGTAGTTGGATGTGTTTTTCAACTATTTGAAGGAAGAACAAATGATACTAGGTACAATTGACCGTTCAGCAAGACCTGAACTTAAATAAGAGATGAAAGAATCGCAAAAGTCGAACTGTTGAAGTAGTATGTTTGTGTAGTAAAAGTTTTAATGTCAAAAGTATGTAGATTTGACCTGACATGGACTATTATGCGGTTTATATATTGATGAACAACCTTGAAACTAAGTCACATCTAAAGTTAATGGAGCAAGACTGTCAATCACTTGCTGACACCTAAGAGAATGGCGTAGATTCTGATCGGTGTAGATTGTCATGTGTAAAATTACATATTAATGTTTTCTGTTGGATCAAAGAACACCACCAACAACTGGAACTACTCCTTTACCCCAAGCAAGTTGCGCTCGGATATGTGAATCCTCATTGGACAGTAGTTTGTTCACTGCAGAATACCTTATTATTCCATAGTTGACAATTGTCTCAAATCAAACTGGACATCAGGCCACGGAGGGTAGCGTCTAATTGTAACTCAAGAATTGCTGCTTATTAGTTGTTTGATTTGGTATTATGTGCTGACTATATGATTATCATAGTTGAGACTTGTTTGAACTCAAACTAGACATGTATCCAACGACAGTGGCGTCCAATTGGAGCGAAAGAATTACTGCTTAGTATTTGTTTTGTTTGGTATATTTTCCAATCATCCAGAATTCTGCAATGCTTCTTTTTCACATTGTTTATGTAATATGCAGGTGATAGTTGAAAAGGCTGAAAAAAGTGATATTCCCAACATCGACAAGAAAAAGTAAGCACCGATCAAGCTGCAAGTAAATCTTTCCTTGTTACTTGCATCTATGATAGGTTCTGCTACAATGAGGGGAGAAATCTCTTACCTCTGGAAAATGTTTATCCTTTATTCCTTTTCGTCTTGTGTCCCTTTTTAGTTGTTGTCTTCCCTCCAGATTGGCAATTGATCTTTTCGATAACTTGATCATGCTTCTAGCTGCGTTATTTTAAACATCTACTTTTGCTATCTGAATTTAGGCGATAATTGGTGGCATTCATGTTATATGTTGAGATGAATATTGTCATCTCTTGTAGGCTGAAAAATAATAATATCGTAATCTCTTGTATGCTGAAAGAGAATTTACAAACGTCTCCTACTAACTTGATTAACCCTTTTTTCTTCTCTTGTAAATCTGTTCTTCCTGCCAGCATGACACCACGATAACCTTCAGGGGTGGAGCTAGAAACCCATCGACGGGTTTGGCCTAACCCAATAGCTTTTGCTCAAACATTGTATTTGTATTAAGAAATTCATTAAATATGTACAAGTTAAAATTTAGAACTCATTTATAAGCACTTGAAGTTGTCGTTCTAAAATTTGGAACCATGATGTTGAAATCCTAGCTCTGTCTCGGATAACTTTGACCACCATTAGCCCTGGTGTTGAAGTAGCTTTGTTTAATTTCCATTTTCGAGTGGTTCAGATCTCCAGTATCTTTGTTTTCATCATCTCATCATTGCTGTTGACACAACTATCTTTATTACCAAAGGAACGGATACTCTGTTAAGATCTGGTTTTTGGACTCCAGCAAAAACTTCATTCATGCTCTCTAATTGGCAAAATTACAGGTATCTCGTGCCAGCTGACTTGACAGTTGGGCAATTTGTCTATGTCATTCGCAAGAGAATCAAATTGAGTGCAGAAAAGGCAATATTCATATTTATCGACAATGTCCTACCGCCAACAGGTATGTCCTACTCAGTAATATCTGGCTTTTAGAAGTTGCCATAGGAACTGGGAATAATAGCCTCTTTTACAATGAAGTGAGCAAACTGTTTGGTTTTGCAGGGGCAATCATGTCTGCAATCTATGACGAGAAGAAGGATGAAGATGGTTTCCTTTATGTTACTTACAGCGGAGAAAACACATTCGGGGACCTGAGCGAGCTGTAGCTTTCACGCTAGTAACGTTCATTGATTTGCTTACAGTTCCGTTGTTTATTGTCCTGTGTCACTTCTTTGTCCTGCTAATATCCTCTTTCAGTTCTTTGATCTTATCAAAGGTTTTATTGGAAATAATTATGTATAGCATATACTTGCGTATAGTTCAGAGAAACAAATTTAGCAATCTTCTGGCATATGATGTTAATAATCAGTTGAATTCAATCACTTTAATGACTGTGTTAATGTCCAATTTTACTGCATAAGGGACGACTGAAATTCGCTAATTCATTCTTGATTCGCTTTCTTATTACAAGATTCTGCAAGTATTTTGTAGTTACTATTGCCAAAAGGGGGAAGGAGAAGGGAAAAAAGGGCTCATTGTTTTAGCTTCTTTTGCAGCAGCAAATGTATATTCACATCCAGAAGTTTTCAGTACATACTAGGAGGTTTTTGTTAGGACAGATAATCAAGTATCATTCGGGAGCTAGGGAAGCAAACTTTATTATACATCAGACAATAAAAGAGAAATTTATCAATAGAGATACAAACATTTAACATGGTTTGGTCAATTGACCTACGTTCACGGCGGAGATGAGTAATCCACTATATAAAATGAGAGTACAAAATATCGAGAAAATAATCTCACGAAAAGGCAAACACAAGTGACACGTTACACTTGTCCCGTAAAGTTCTTCCCCTAAATAAGACTCTCAAACACCATATGGCTACATTGTGTAGCAGTATTTCAATGTTCTTTGGACAAATGTCACACTTTGTCCATGTGTCATTCAAAGAACAAAATAGTGGCAATTGGTGGCATATGATGGCAAGAGCCATGCAAGATTGTGACAAATAAACTTGACAAATGACAAGAAGAGCCTTAAGCTTTTTGCCTATAAAAAGAGACTTCTCTTCAACCAATTTCATATAGCAATAACATCATTCCATTTCCTTCACGCCTCTCTTCTTCCTTTGTTGTCTAATGTTAAATATTAGTTGTTTCCTTTCTTATTTACTTTTCCTACTAGCTATCTGGGTTTGTAATTTAATATTTTGTTAATTACTGTATCCTCCTTAATAGAGGTAGGCTTGTTTAATCCCGGAGAGACATTTCACACTGCTGAAATAGTTTTTTAGGACAGTGCCTAGCACGACTTAAGTCAATCCGTGTATCCGCTTACAAATAATATTATTGAGTGTTACTATTAAAATTCTTGCTATCAATTACTATAATCTAAGAAATTATGGCAAACAACACTGATGCTGAAAATACTACTGATACTACCAATATTGGCGCTACCTCCGTTGCCACAATTCCAGTTGCACTATCATATGCTAGGCCATTTCCAGATGTGTCGAATATCAAAATTTTCGCCAATAAAAATTTCAAGTGTTGGCAAGAACATATTTTTTCACTGCTTGATGTCTATGGTGTTGCACATGCACTGGTGCATCCACAACCTAGTCCAGATACTGATAATAAAATAGTGGAATTATGACAACATGCCAACAAGGTATGCTGTCATACTATATTACAAACTATTTCAAATAAACTGTTTGACGTGTATTGCAGTTACAAGGAGGCAAAAGCTATCTGGGAAGCCTTAATTATAAAACGAAGATGCTACAAAACAAAAAATTGTGGTAGAAATTTTTTATCAATGGCAGATGAGAGATGATAAAGAAATGAACGTGCAAATCAACGAATATCAAAAATTGCTGGAAGACTTGAAGGCCGAGGGGATGTCATTACCAGAAAAGTTTGCCGCTGGAGTACTGATTGAGAAGCTGCCTGACTCATGGAGTGACTACAAAAACAACTTAAAGCACAAATAGAAAAATTTTATCATTGAGGAAATTGTGGCCCACATCATAATTGAAGATTCCAACAGAAAAGAATCTGTCAAAGCTAGGATGACAGCTCTTAAAGCAAACTTAGTGCAAAGCAGCAACAACAACCGCAAAAGGTACGAGAATAAGTCTCAAGGTTGCAAGCCTAAAAATCCTAACCTTAAAAGAAAAAAGGGCTCTTGTTTTGTTTGTGAAAAACCAGGCATCATGCTTCACAGTGCCGGTATAGAGCAGGAAATGACAAAGAAAAAACTAATACTCCTAAGGCTAACTTAGCCGAAGGAGGTGATATTATTGCAGCTGTCATTTCTCAAGTAAACATTGTAGCACATGCAAAAGAATGAGTGATAGACTCTAGGGCGACTCGGCACATTTGTGCAAATCGAGAAGAATTTTCCTCTTATACTCCTGTAAAGGATGATAGAGAAGAGGTCTACCTTGGAGACTCAAGTACTACCAAAGTCTTGGGTAAAGGTAAAGCTCTCCTGAAACTCACTTCGGAAAAAACTTTAGCCCTTGTTGATGTACTGCATGTTCTAACTATGAGGGAAAACTTGATCTCTGTATTCTTGTTGGGAAGAGCCGAAGTGAAAGTGTCATTTGAGTCTGATAAGATCATAATGACTAAAATAATGTGTTTGTGGGAAAGGGCTATTGTAACCAAGGACTCTTTGTACTTAATATTTCTATCAATGGAAATGCATCTGCCTCAGCTTTTATGGTTGAGTCTATTTCTTTATGGCATGCTAGATTAGGACATGTTAATGTCGCGTATATCAAGAAAATGCAACCGGGATTCATATCTGATTTAGACTCAAATAATATTGACAAATGTGAAATATGTGTTTAAACTAAAAGTACTCGAAAGACATGTTTTCCCGTAAATAGAGAAACTGAATTATAATTCACACTGATTTAGGCGACTTGAAGCAGACTACGACTAGAGATGGTAAAAGATATTATGTGACCTTTATTGATGAATTTTCTAGATATACTAAGTTATATTTGCTTAGAAATAAAGATGATGCTTTATTTCTTATAAAACTGAGGTTGAAAATCAACTTAGTAGAAAAATCAAGAGAATAAGATCTGATAGAGGTGGAGAATATTTATCTTTAAATGATTTTTGTGAGAATAATGAAATAATTCATGAAGTTACTCCGCCTTATTCACCCGAGTCAAATGGAGTAGCGGAAAGGAAAAATAGAACACTAAAAGAGATGATGAACTCTATGTTAGTTAGTTCTAATGCTCTTGATAGTATGTGGGGTGAACTATATTATCTGCATGTCACTTACAAAATAGAATACCACATAGAAGAACTGGCAAAACTCCGTATAAATTGTGGAGAGGTTATAAACCTAATTTGAAATATTTAAAAGTGTGGGGGTGCCTTGCTAAAGTTCTGTTGCCTGAACCTAAAAAGAGAAAAATAGGTTCTGCAACTGCTGATTGTATGCTTATTGGATATGCTGAACATAGTTTTGTATATAGATTTCTTCTTTTAAAAAGTGATGTGCTTGATTGCAATACTATAATTGAGACAAAGAATGCTGAGTTCTTTGAATATATTTATCCACTATCTGTAAAATTTTCTCATACACATGTTGAAACAAATAATAAAACTATCTCTAATGAGGAACTGAGAAGGAGCAAAAGGCCTAGTAAAGAATACTTTTCATATGAAAATGATTTTCAAACTTTCCTTGTTGATAATGAACCATAGAATTATTTTGAAGCTATATCTTCTTCAGATGCTACATATTGGAAAGAAGCAATAAAAGTTGAAATTAATTCTATTAAGAAAAATAATACATGAATTTTAGTTGATTTACCTCCTGGTGCAAAGCCTATTAGTTGTAAATGAATCTTCAAAAGGAAATTTAATCTCGATGGGTCTTTAGATAAATATAAAGCTCGGTTAGTAGAAAAAGGGTTTTCTCAAAAATAAAATATAGATTATTTCATTACATTTGCACGAGTGACTAGAATTTCTTCTATTAGAGTTTTAATTGCCTTATCTTCAATCCGTAAGCTTTTTATCCATCAAATGGATGTCAAAACTGCTTTTCTAAATGAAGATTTAGAAGAAGAAACTTATATCGTTCAACCTGAAGGTTGTGTCATTCTTGGACAAGAAAATAAAGTTTGTAAATTAATTAAATCACTTTATGGTCTCAAAACAAGCTCCTAAGCAATGGTATGAGAAATTTGAACAAATCTTACTGTGAGACGATTTTTCTTCAGTCGAGGTGGATAAATGTGTTTATACTAAAGTGTGACAATGATTATGTAATAATATGTCTGTATGTTGATGACATGCTTATATTTGGTACAAGTTTAAATATTGTGCGAAGTACTAAATTATTTTTGTCTGCTAATTTTGATATGAAAGATCTGGGTGAAGTAAATACTATATTGGGAGTTAAAGTTATAAGGAGTGAAGATGGAATAATATTGTCACAAAAATATTATGTTGAGAGACTTCTTAAGAAATTTGAATATTTTAAGGTCACATCTGTGAGTACTCCTTTTGATGCTAACTCTCAGTTGAAAAAAAATAATGGTGACCCAGTTGCTCATTCTAAATATGCGCAGATTATTGGGAGTCTAATACATTTAATGAATTTTACAACGTCTGATATAGCCTAACAGTGTGTAGACTGAGTAGATATACTCATAATCCCAACATAGAGCATTGGTCTGCATTTGCTAGACTAATGAAATATTTGAGAGGAACCATGAATTATGGTATCCTATATAGAGGATTTCATTGGATCTCTGATTCAGATGAGACAAAATTCACTAGTGGTTATGTATTCACCCTTGGTGGTAGTGCAATATCGTGAAAATCAAATAAGCAGACGATCATTGTTAGATCGAATATGGAATCAGAGTTTGTAGCTCTAGATTTAGCTGGTTCTGAGGCTGAGTGTCTAAGAAATTTCTTAGCTAATATCCCTTTAAAAAAGGACGTATTGCCTTCTGTGTCTATGCATTGTGATTGTCAAGCGGCAATAGCTATATCAAAGAATAAATCTTATAATTGTAAAAGTAGACACATGAAATTGAGACATGATGTCATAAACAACTGTTGAGAGATGGAATAATTTCCATTGCTTATGTGAAATCATAGATAAATTTGGCCGGTCCTCTAACTAAACCTGTGGGAAGAAAATTAATTCTTCATACCTCAAAAGAGATGCGGTTAAGGCCGACATGTTGTCAATAGAAATGGTAACCCAACCTATGTGATTGGGGATCCCATGAAGTAGGTTCATATGGGTAATAACAAGTTGATATTGACACTGAAGCACTAAAAGAGAGTGCTTGACTGCTACTGGTTGAGAGGTTGAGTTGTAACTCTTAATGAAATTCATAGTCCTTATGGATGGTGTATTTAAAAGCAGTATATACTTGATGAATTCACCTATATGAGAGTGGAGTGCTCCTTATGAGATTTTGGCCTAGTCTCTAAAGCTGTCAAGAATAACCAGGCACGCGCATGGCCTATTGGGCGCAAAACCGCGTTGAACAACAAAATTACCAGGGGTCGAAATGTGATTGATAAAATCTCTAACTTACAATAAAAATTATTGGTTCATAGAAATATTACATTTCACCAGTAATTCTGTAAGTTAAGTTTTATTAGTCTAAGTTTGGTTCATAGCCCGAAAGATACCAAACCTATTGCATTTGGACCATACAAATCCAGCAAGTCTTACTCCTTTCTGTTATAAACCTTTGAAATAGTGGGGGAGTGTGGCAGTATTTCAAAGTTCTTTGGACAAATGTCACACTTTGTCCATGTGTCCTTCAAAGAACAAAATTGTGGCAATTAATGACATATGCGGGCAAGAGGCATGCAAGATTGTGACAAATAAACTTGACAAATGGCAAGAAAAGCCTTAAGCTTTTTACCTATAAAAAGAGACTTCTCTTTCGCCAATTTCATATAGCAGTAACATCATTTCTTCCATTTCCTTCACGCCTCTCTTCTTTCTTTGTTGTCCAATATTAAATATTAGTTGTTTCCTTTTTTATTTACGTTTCCTACTAGCTAGCTGAGTTTGTAATTTAATATTATGCTGATTCATTTATCCTCCCTAATAGAGGTGGGCTTGTTTAATCCTGGAGAGACATTTCACACTGTTGAAATAGTTTCTTAAGACAACACCTACCACGATTCAAATCAATCCGTGTATCCGCTTACAAATAATATTATTACAACGTTTTTATTAAAATTCTTGCTATCAATTACTACACATTGTGGATACAAAGATGTTTATCGTATCGTTAAAGTACGCAGTCATAATATTTAACTTTAGCCAGTGATGAAAACAGTCGTATGTGAAAAATTACTCTGTGTCTACAATTATGGTATCGTAGAGCTTCGGGAGATTGCGAAATATATCGAGTTTAAGGACAAATTGGTCGAAGATGTTGACTTAAGGGAGAGTGAATTTGTCAATGGAAGCATCATTGGCCTACTATATATATATATATTGTGGCTGCAGTAAAGCTAAAATATCTAATTCCCTGGCAAAGGAAGATGAACCTCTGAATATCATGTAAATGCAAGTTTTTTGTTGTAAAGGTCACGTCCACATCCTTCGTGGTACAATCTTGCAAAACAGATATATTTGTTTTTGTCTGGTTTCTAGGAAATATCTTGCCTCCTAAGGGATTAGTCCAAGTTAAATCGAGAAGTAAGAGTTAGTAATTGAAGTTTGTGGTGGCAAACTTCTCATGTAGAGCATGAAATAGCACAGAAAAGGGCTACACGAATAATACAATGAGGGATCGTTTGGTACGAGGTATAGAAATAGTGCTGAATAAGGTGTATTAGTAATGATGTGATTATTTATGCTTGCATTAGTTATGCTGAAGTTATTTCTTATCCACTGTTTGGTTTGATATATTAAAGCATTGGATAATTTTTTTTTAAAATTAGTTGTTTACAAATATACCATCCACATTCTTTAATTTTGTACACTTTGGGGGATTTGTGGGGCAATTGTATCTTTAACCATGCTTATGCAAGTATTAAAAATTCTTGCATTGCTAATATCATGGTCCGCTATGTATTAGTTATATACATAGGATAATACCGAATATGATGTATAACTAATACAAGTTTTTCTATAGATTGAAAAAGTATACCAAACGAGGGATTAATAATGCACAAAGCTAATACTTGCATTATTTTTTCTAATAACTCCTACCAAACAAGACTCCAAGTAGTAAATTTGAGATAGATAGTGGATTGATGTGGAATGTAGCACTATTTTGATCTTGAAGATTAAGTTAGTGTACCATGAACTTCATCCGACATATGTTAGATGTTGTGGCATTAATTATCTAGTTATATTCTATTGCTGGTTGACACCGTTTTGGAAAACTTTGATCCCGATTACTGCTTGTTAAATTCCTTTAGGTTCTCTATTAAATATCGAAATGTTTTTGCATCCCTTTGCATTCATTAGCTTAATACCACGACATTCCAGTTAGTTACTGAATGACAACAATTAAAAAACTTCCATCAAAGGCTTCCATTAATTCTTTTCAAGTTGGAGTTTGGGTGCGTTTGGTATTAAGAAAAATATTTTCTAACTTTTTTCATATTTGATTGGCCTGAATATTTGGAAAAAATATTTTTTTCGTAAATTTATTTTCCTCCAATTGGAGTAAGATGACTTCGTTATCAAAAGGAGGAAAAATATTTTCAAAAACTCTTTCTCAATATCATTTTTACCCTATCCCACCCCTTCCTCCGCGCACACACCCTCCCCAACCCCCCCTAACATCGCCACCGCCACTTTGTCCCCTAAACCTCGACCTACTGCCCGCCTCAGTTTACCCATTTCGTCTCATATAGTGTTTATTTACTTCTATTATGTATTTTTCAAAAATATGTTTTGTTACCAAACCAAACAGCAAAAAATAAGTAAAAAAATCACTTATTTTCCAAGAAAACATTCCCTTCGTACCTAAACACACCCTTTAAGTATTTTGGTTTTCTGAATTCTGACAAGTACATGATTTTCCGAATATTGCTTAATTGATTGTAACTCTCTTGACTACCTTAATATGTGAAATTCATCATTTTATTTTGTTTCATTTTGTATCAATCACCATTCACTTTCGATGACTCAAATTAAATGATTAAAAATTATTTTCCCGTAACCGGCGAGTGCTTTAAAATCCAACACTGTATCTGTATGTTGTTTTGACTACTTTAAAGTAGGGCTGTTCATTTGGATCGGATATCCGAAATCCGAACCGATTCATTCAATTTCGGATTTCGGATTGGACCGGATTTCGGATTGTGTTTATAAAAACTTTGGATTTCGAATCGGATTCGGATTGGTATATTTTAATCCGATCCGATCCGAAATCCGAAATTATTAGGCAATGTATAAATACTACACTTTAATTTCGGATAGTCAGTACTTTCTTTACATCTTCCTCCAAGTTATTACCTTTACAATTGCTAGAGTTAGCTATATTGGCACCATAGTACTCTCATAATTGTATAAACATGAATTTTTCTTAATGCATTGCCTCTTTTACAAAGAAAATATACATATTAGTTTGCAACATTGAGGCATTTACGATCCGAAATCCGATCCGATCCAAACTTTAAAATCCGAATCCGATCCGATATAATTCGGATCGGATTCGGATTGCATTTTCTAGAATCCGAAATCCAAAATACGAATCCGAAATATGCTAAATCCGATCCAATCTGATCCGTGCACAGCCCTACTTTAAAGTCTAAACAGCCATTGTGTATTTCAATATGTTTGTGTCTTTCAGTTACATCATGATCATGCCTTCACTTCTATCTCAAAATATCAACTATGACACTAAGAATAGGTAGAATTAAATTAAATGGTTTCTACGTGAAAACTACAAATTGTGTCCAGTGGAATTATTAACTTCAAATTATAAAACTACACCAAGATTTTCACAACATCCAATTGTTATGTAAATGACAGGAAACAATCCCAAGGGCGGGATACCTAATTTGGCTCCTCTTAATTAATACCAAAATGGTGTGGTGAGATTTCTTAATTAGGCGAAACATGAAAAAGATTCATGAGGAGGTAATGTCACCTTATCAACTTAAGCGTAAATAATCAAAAGTTTATTACGAACATATCATGCACATTGTTAATGTATATATTCATATGTATTTAAGTTATATGTACCGATAATATCTAGAATTTTATACTACCAGTACAAATATTTAATCAGTTATATTATATAACAAATTAATACTCTAGCTTTTAAGTTACAATATTAGGCTTCTTGCATTGTGAATTTTTTTTGGTTGACATACGTAACTCTATCAGTCTAACCACCAAAGATATGATGCAGTGGACTGCTCTTTCCTTAACAAGAGGTCTCGGGTTCGAATCCTGGGTATGAAAAAATCCTTTGTAGGGAGCACTTCCTCCGAATGTGGCCCTACGCGGCGCGAATCCGAATATAGTCGGGCTCCAATGCGGTACCGGACACCGGGTGGAAAAAAAAAAAAAAAAAGAACTCTATCAGTCTATCCATATATATACAGACAGACACACAAGGACTTATAATACTAGGATTGCTTAGGCAAAACAGGATAAAGACGGGGAAGGTAAATGTCAACTTTTGTCTACTTAAGTTCGCACAAACAGGAATACTATAAGTTTAAGTACACATCATTCACGATATTGTAATTAGGGATTGTTTGGTACAATGGTAAACTAAATAAGGATACGATATCCTATTGATCAATTAGCTATCCCACTTTTATAAGCACAAAACTTATTTTAGGATTAACTAATACTTGTAACGAAAATATGAAATAAATACAATTTTAAATTCTATCTTGAGATTATTATCCTTATCTTTTATACCAAACGACCCTTAAGATATAAAGGGCAGCTTGCGAGGGCACAAAGTATTTTGTATTCTTGCGGGATCTTGAAAAGGCTCGCATTCCAAGAGAGTATGTTGTAGGCAGCTTACACTAACGCGAATATATTTTTTTAGTAATGATTTGACGATTCGAACTCCTAACCTATATATATTACCGTTTGAAGGCTCTTCTTCACGATATTGTTAAGATATACAAGGACTAACTATGTCTGCTGGGTGATACAACCTGAACAGACCAACCAAACAACAAAAGAACAATAAGCCAAAAACACCAAATTAAGGGATTTCCTATGGAGATAATTTCTTTGATTCACTAAAATGGTCATCTGTTGGAGAAAGGAGGAGGAATAGTATAGTAGGAGAGGGTGGCCTTTAATTTTGTTTATTTTTCACATGACTAGGGCACATGGGACTACATGCCACGTGGCATGCTAGAGTGGGACCCACATGTCATGGAGTGTTGGGTGCCAAATGCCAATGGCGGTATGGCCATGCTACTTTGTCTCCCAAATATCATAATTTCCTCTCCCCCTCAGCCCCAAACTCCCATTCCTTATAGGGTCCCATATGTTTATATGTTAAGCCTACTCATCTTTTGCTTCTTTTATTTCAATTTTAAGGGATTTAAATTATATATATTGATAGGTAAGATTTTTAAAATAAGTCAATGTAATTTTAGCTATTATAACATGTTAATTACCGCTTTATCATTTTATTATTATAGTATTTATCGTCAGATTTATCTGTAATTACATTATGAAGTAGTTTTTTTTTTAATTTTTAAATCGCGTAATTTTAGCTATTATAACATGACAATTATCACTTTTATCATGTTATTATGGTATTATCATAAGATTTATCTGTAATTAATTGTAAATATATTTTTTCATATAATATGCACATAGAATTAAGTTAAACCTTCTTATCGTAGCCAGTGGAGGAAGCACAAGCCAAACGACAGGTTCGGCTGAACCCAGTAGCTTTTGTCCAAACAGTGTATTTGGTGTTTAGAATTCATTAAATATGTACAAATATTAGATTTTTGCGATCCCTAACCTTAATACTTGAAGTCGTCGTTCTAAAATTGATCACAATCCATAAGGTTGAAATCCTTGATCCGCCTGCCCTGGTCGTAGCTATGAACGGCAGAATTCCACATGGGCTCCCATAGTTATAGCCGTGATGATATATACTGCATTCTGGTGTAAACAAACGTGAATTGTACCACAAACCATGTCCTTCATTTTGCACTGTTCTTTACTTTTGTTTTACCATTCAGAGCAAACGAACCATTTATCTTCTCCCCTTGATCGTGTATTAATATCTATTCGAGGAAAGGAAAAATATAACATGAGTCGAGACTAGCTAGTAGTGCTTATAAATATCTTTTGATGATAAGTTAGATTTCTTTGCATTGACGTGGATGATAAATATTTCCAACAATGAGAGAGTTAGTGTTAAAATATCATGGGAACTCTATCATATAAATGAATTTCTCGTTTAGTGCGTTTTAATTTTCTTTGTATCATTTCGATGTTATCAAATATCTCCGAATGGACATATCCCCAAGAGAAGCATAGCTAATGATGCCGACAGGGGCGGAGCTAGCATACGAAACTCATTAACTTTAATTCTGTATTCGTTTTAAAAATCAATTAAATATATATAGATTATTAATTTAAAATTCAATAAATTAAACGTACCTTGCTCCGCCTCCGGATGTCGGCGTTGCATGAGCTATGGTCAAGTCTAAGACCGGCAAAGAAATGACGAGCATGTTAAAGGAGGAGAAGGAGTGACCGTTTCTTCGGTTTCTTTTATTTTATTTATTTATTTATTCCTTTTCTTTTCAGGCGAGAGCAAATAGCTTCTTCTCATCCTCAAATCTTTTGGCGGTTAGCAGGTCGATCAAATGTATTGCATGCCAACTGTTTGACAAAATAAGTCTCGCGACATCCTTATGTGGAAAGGAGAAATACATTCGCATATTTAAGCAGCAAATTAAACTGAATCAGTGACTTCATTACATATTCTTTTCTATGTTCAAACCTGATATTGAGCGAACTGATAAGATTAAGGAATCATCCTTATATTTTGAAAATGGACTGTTGAACTTAATTCACAAGTGTTGAACAGTAACTTGAGAAGCAAGGAACAAGTGCATGTGCCAGTGAACCAGTTTTTCCTACCTTAAAAGGGCTATATAGGACAAGGTTAGCAAGATGACAAAAAAGGACAATCCACTGTGCGAAATATTCCGCTTTTACTCTCAACCGAGGATAGGCTACACTCCAAGGGGTGTGAGATAGACAGTCTACTCTAACACAAACGCCACCGATTGACTAATTTCAGACGGTTCAAACTCGTGACCTATAGGTCATATGAAGACTACTTTATCGTTTCTCGAAGGTTTTTTTGTTAGAAAGATGACAAAATTTATGCAATTTAATTTTAGGAAATACCAAGCAAAATTAATTATTACTGGTACTTACAAAGGCAAGGGGGGAATTAAAGTAAGGAGTGCCATTTACCAAGCCATGCTGAAAATCTAACTCAAAAGATATGAATAGGATAGGAAACCTGCAGAAACACATGGGGCAGGTCCTAGAATTCTCTTATTCCTACATTTATTGTATGAGTTTTGTTATGATCATTGATCAATGTAATTATGCAAACTATTAAATGCTTCATCTTATATGGAGATAGGGTTGTTATAAAAGAGTCCAATCACGTCAAGAACACATAAGTCTTTACTAACATGTGAGATCATAAGTCAGATTTTGACTACATTAATTACCTTTGTGTTTGACGTGTGTTTTTAAGTTTGCCAGATCCCTCGCTATTAGCCCTTTTCCTTTTCTTTTTGTCATTGTTGAACTCCAATAATAAGATTGACCCCATTAAAACATTGTATACGGTAGATATCGGGGCTATCCGATTTCACTATTTGGTCGAGATAGGAATGTTACGTCGAAGAGCTAGGACGTCAAGTCCGAAATCGGGGCCTCTTTCCAGATCGAGGTCAACGTCGATCGAGGCCAGAAAGAAACATATTCTGAGTAATATAGGCATAGCTTTATAATGGAAAGGGCGAGATATTTGTGATTGGTCGAGGATCGTGGCGTGAATCTCGGAACAGATCAAAGCTATAGCGATTAATCAGCCGTTGACATGATTTCCTACTGTAATTAGAAGTATACCTTAATTAGGACTCCTCTACTATATAAAGAGGTATTCCATTCATTTGTAAGCATCATTGTTGTCTGGCAAAAATATATACAACCATTTCCTTCTTGCTTATTGCTCTACTTACTGTTCGTCGGGAGTGGTTTATCCTTTACTGTTCTTACTATATCACCTCGATGCTACTTCAATTCGAGGTCGAGGCTTTGCTTATATATTGGTTTGATTTATTTTACAGTCCAATTTATCCATTTATTTTTTCGTTTATTAATTAGTATTGGACGAAATCACATATCCTTAAAACCACAATATAAGTATAATTGTTATCCGTATATTAGGGTAAAGAATTTGGCTCCCACCGTGGAGCTAAGGTATTCAATACTGATTCCGATAACACAGACTATTTTACGTTTGTTCTTGTCTAGTATCTTTGCTTTCAGGTTAATACACGTCAAACTCACAAAACTCACCCTCACATGGTAAATGGTCTCGAATTTCACGGGGAGAACGACAATCTAATTACTCTAGGGGGTCGAGGTGCCACAAGCTGATCTCGGGGGAGCACCGGTTTCCAACCCAATCGACGTCAATTCGCACATTGCCTTCAATGCGAACCTAAGCGCAGACCCCGAAGGGAGTGTACGCAGGGAAGGCCGATCTGGTGGCCAAGGTGCATAGGGCGGAGGAGATGGAGGAATCAGTCTCCAGGTAATATTCGAAATGCTACAGGCTCAGCAAGTCTCTATTGCGCAACTGCAAAATCAACATAGAACTCAGAATGGGGTCGAGCCGGAAGCCACCCGCGGTACCGAGCCAGTACCGGAGAGGTCGAATAGTAATGAATCAGGGACCGATCCTACAATAATGAAAATGCTCGAGGAACTCCCCAAAAGAATTGAGTCGGGAGAGAAAAAAATTGAAGTTAATGATAAGAAAGTGGAAAGATACAACTCACGAGTTGATCAGATACCAGGGGCACCGCCAATTTTGAAAGGGGTGGATTCAAAGAAATTTTCGAAACCCATCCCAAAAAAAGTTTCGTATGCCGGATATAGCTAAGTACAATGGGACCACCGATCCCAACAAGCATGTAACCTCCTACACATGCGCCATCAAGGGTAACGATTTGGAAGATGATGAGATCGAATCTGTTTTATTGAAGAAGTTCGGAGAGACTCTATCGAAGGGGGCCATGATTTGGTACCACAATCTACCGCCAAATTCCATTGACTCATTTGCCATGCTAGCAGACTCTTTCGTAAAGGCACATGTCGGGGCCATAAAGGTTGCGACAAGGAAATCAGAGCTTTTCAAAGTAAAATAGAAGGATAATGAAATGCTGAGGGAGTTCGTGTCCCGATTTCAAATGGAATGCATGAAGTTTCCACCAGTCACAAATGATTGGGTCGTTCAAGCTTTCACTCAAGGGTTGAATGAACGAAGTTCAATAGCATCACGTCAACTGAAGCAAAATTTGATCGAATATCCGGCGGTGACCTGGGCCGATGTACATAATCAGTACCAATCGAAGATCAGGGTCGAAGATGACCAATTAGGAACTCCTTCTGGTTCAGTATATCCGAATAGGTCCGTAGCAAAAAATTAGAGGGGCGTCGATAGGGAACCTCGATCAAACAAAGATCGATATCAACCATACATCGCAGATTGCAGGAACGGCGGCCCAGGACGCAATTCTGCCCGAAATGATCAGAGAAGCGATCGAGGACAGAATTCTCGGGGACAAATGAGAAAACGTAGTTTTGATAAGTATGACGATCCTATAGAGGCACCTCAATTGTTAGAGTATAATTTTAACATCGACGCATCGGGCATTATATCGACAACTGGAAGAATCAAAGACACTAGATGGCCCAGGCCCATACAGACCGATCCTTCTCAAAGAAACCCTAACTTGATGTGTAAGTATCATGGCACGCATGGCCATAGAACCAAGGATTGCAGGCAACTAAGATAGGATGTAGCCCATCTATTCAATGAGGTCCACCTTGAGAGTTCCTAAGTGACCGAGCCAAGAATCATTTTAGAGAAGGGACGCCAACAGGAAAAATGAACATGAGGCGCCCCAACATGTAATCCAAATGATCGTCGGTGGGGTCGATTTTCCGCAAGGGCCCCTATTCAAACGCACTAAGGTATCAATCACTAGGGAGAAACGAACCAGAAATTATGAAGGCACCGTATCATTCAACAACGAGGAAGCGGAAGGAATTTCTCAACCTCACAACGACGCTCTGGTAATTTATATCTTACTAAATAAATTTCAAGTTAAGCGTGTTTTAGTGGATCAGGTAGCTCGACAAATATCATCTGATCGAGGGACGTGGAACAACTCGGCCTACAAGACCAAATCGCGTCGCGTCTCGGGTCTTGAACGGTTTCAATATGGCCAGCGAAACAAATATAAGAGAGATCATCCTACCAATTAACTTGGTCGAAACTATCCAAGAAACTAAGTTCCATGTAATCGAGAGTGACATGAGGTGCAATGCCCTGCTCGGAAGGCCCTGGATTCACAGTATGAGGGAAGTTCCTTCGACTCTCCACCAAATGATGAAATTCCCTACACGAAACGGGGTGAAAACAGTATATGGGAGTAGCACGCTGCAAAGGAAATGTTCGCAGTCGATGAGGTGATACCAATATCAGCACTTTCGACATCAAAAGGATCGGACGTCAAAGGAAAACATGAGGCTAAATAGCAATCACAGCCATCAGTCTCGACTGAATCAAGGAAGCAGGAAATAGAGGAAGAATAAGCTGAAGATTACTGGACTCCTCGAACCTTCGTTGTTCCCGAAGATTCCGACGCCGCCAAATCAAAAGTCGAAGAGCTGGAACAAGTTATATTGATCGAGTACCTGCCCGACCGAACGGTATAGCTGGGGACGGGGTTAACCCCCGAACTCAAGAAAAAAATTATTAAATTTCTTATTGATAACATGGATTGCTTTGCTTGGTCCCACTTAGATATGACAGGGATCCCACCAGAGATAACAACACATCGATTGAGTCTGGACCCAATGTTCAGGCCAGTGAAACAAAAGAAAAGGCCTCAGTCCGAGGTAAAACATTCATTCATCAAGGACGAGGTAACTAAACTTCTCAAATAGGATCCATCCGGGAGGTAAAATATCCCGAATGGTTAGCCAATGTAGTCGTAATCCCAAAAAAGGGAACAAACTTAGGATGTGTGTAGATTATAAGGATTTGAACAAGGCATGCGCCAAAGATTCTTTTCCTCTGCTTAACATCGATCGCATGAGCGACGCCACGGCCGGCCACGAGATCCTTAGTTTTCTTGACGCCTATTCCAGGTACAATCAAATTCAAATGAACCCGGAAGACCAAGAAAAGACTTCATTCATCATCACTTATGGAACGTATTTCTATAACGTAATGCCCTTTGGGGTAAAAAACCAAGAGCTACTTACCAACACCTAGTAAATAAAATGTTCGAAGAACAAATAGGTAAGTTAATGGAAGTATATATTGATGATATGCTAGTTAAGTCGTTGCGCGCAGAGGACCAATTGACACATTTGCAAGAAACATTCAAGATATTGAGAAAATACAACATGAAGCTCAACCCCGAGAAATGTGCTTTCGGGGTCGGTTCGGGCAAGTTCCTTGGTTTCATAGTGTCAAATCGGGGGATCTAGATCAACCCCGATAAAATCAAGGCTATCGAAGACATCATTGTCGTGGACAACGTTAAAGCCGTACAAAGGCTGACAGGACGGATAGATGCCTTAGGCCGATTCATCTCGAGATCATCATATCGGAGCCATATGTTCTTCTCTCTACTAAAAAAGAGGAACGATTTCGACTAGACCCCGGAATCCCAGCAGGCTTTAGAGGAACTGAAACGATATTTCTCGAGCCCATCTTTGCTTCATACTCCAAAGGCAGATGAAAGGCTCTACTTATACTTAGCTGTCTCGAAAATCGTGATAAGTGGTGTCCTAGTTCGAGAAGAGAAAGGTATGAAATTTCCTGTGTATTATGTAAGTCGAGCTCTAGGAGAAGCAGAAATTAGATATCCACACTTAGAAAAATTGGCACTTGCTCTAATAAGTGCATCTAGGAAACTAAAACCATATTTTCAATGTCATCCAATATGTGTATTAACCATTTACCCACTTCGTAATGTTTACATAAGCCTGAACTATCGGGCCGGTTGGCCAAATGGGACGTCAAACTCAGTGTGTACGATATTGAATGTCAACCCCGAACGGCCATCAAGTCTCAAATATTGACAGACTTTGTGGCTGAGTTCACGCTAACCCTTGTACCCGAAGTAGAAAAGGAACTTTTGTGGAAAACGGGTACATCATCGAGGGTGTGGACCCTTTTTACAGACGACGCTTCTAATGTGAAGGGGGTCCGGGCTAGGCATTGTTTTGAAGCTGCCCACGGGCAATAATATTAGACAATTCAGCAAAACTTCTAAGCTGACTAACAATGAGGCCGAGTACGAGGCCATGATTGCAGGTCTCGAGCTAGCTAAAAGCTTGGGAGCAGAAGTCATCGAAGCCAAGTGCGACTCCCTGCTGGTAGTAAACCAAGTAAACAAAACCTTCGAGGTTCGAGAGGATAGAGTGTAAAGGTATTTGGACAAGTTGCATGTGACTTTACACTGTTTTAAAGAATGGAATTTGCAGCATGTACCTCGAGAGGTTCAGTGTACCGCTTGTGACGCCTATGCTTTGCATGAACATCTCAATGTCCAAGATAAAAAGAACGAGGGGAAGAATCGACGAGGCGAGTGTTCTCGAAGAGAAAATCGTGATGGAAAAAGCGTGAGGAGAATTCTAAACTCGAGATGTTAGAAGGTGCAAAATCAATGGGTGAATGAGTTGCTACCCTTGCAAATTTGGGATCATCAGTCGAGGACAATGAAATCAGCTCGGGGACTGTCGTTCATCTCTCAAAATCCGTAACCCAAGAAAGTCACGTTGAGATAAACTCCACAAGGTTAACTTAGGATTGGAGGAATAAATATATTGAGTATTTGAAAAACGGAAAGCTCCCATCAGACCCTAAAGAATCAAGGGCTCTACGAACAAATGTTGCTCGATTCACATTGGCTGAGGATGGAACATTGTACAGAAGGACATTCGACAGACCGTTAGCAATATGCTTGGGACCATGGGACACCGATTATGTCCTACGAGAAGTTGTGGGAACCACTCCGGTGCTGAATCACTAGTTCACAAAATCATCAGAGCAGGTACTATTGGGATAGTATAGAAAAGGACACTAACTTTGTGCGGAAGTATGATAAGTTTCAAAGGTATGCACCAATGATCCAGTGTCCCGGAGAACAACTTCATTCGGTATTATCACCATGGCTATTTATGAAATAGGGGATGGATATCGTCAGCTCTTTGCCATCGGCCCTAGGTAACGCTAAATTCACTTTGTTTATGAATGGCTATTTATCTAAATAGGTTGAATCACATGCCTTCGAGAAAGTCAGAGAAAAAGAATTTATAGACTTCATCTGGGATCACATTATGTCGATTCGAGATACTTTCCGAGATTGTAAGCGATAATGAAAAGCAATTCATCGGCAACAAGGTAACAAAGTTTCTCAAAGATCATAAAATAAAGAGAATCTTATCGACACTGTATCACCCTAGCGGAAATAGACTAGCCGATTCGACAAACAAAACCATCATTCACAATCTGAAGAAAGGTTGAACGACGCCAAGGGAAAATGGAGAGAAATTCTACCCGAAGTCCTTTGGGCATATCGAACGACGTCGAGGTCCAGTACGGGGGCAACATTGTTCTCCTTAGTATATGGCTCTGAAGATCTCGAAAAACCTTTAGAGGTATCGAACTATTCAAATACAAACTTGTGCTAAGCACAAAAAGCAAAGGGGTTTCGATCAATATTAAACCCTCAAAAAATCCAATGGGTAAAAAATTCATGTTAAGACATTGTTTTTTTATAAAGTCTTTAAGCCAAAAAGGGAAAGAAAACCCATTCTCTTAAGGACATATCAGCCCGATTCAAAGAGCCTAAGGGCCACTACATTTTGGAGTTCGAGAACACGTTCTCACTCAATTCGAACCTAAAGGTTCCACTACTTCGAGCTCGAGTAAAAACTCATTTGACTACAGTTCGAGGAGCCATCCTCATTCGATACGAACCTAAGGGTTCTATTACTTCGGGTTCGAGTTTTACTCGGCTATAAAAGCAGTATTAGTATGACTTCGGTCAAGTTGCCCAAAACCGAAGTTTCAATCATATTATTGAAGGCACAAAATGTGCTAAAACATTTTTACAAGGCACATAGCAAGTTTGAAGACAAAATTTGATAAAGAATTAAAAAAGGAAATGTCTTTATATACTTGAACAAAAGTATGTACAAAAGACCGTCAAAGGTCTTACATAAAATAAAAGAAAAAATACAAGTCCTAACTATGCTCGGAGGCGACATCCTCCTCGGGGGCAGCTTCTTCTTCGGGCTCCTCACTTTTATTGGACCTGCTCTTACTGCCTTTATCTTCGTCTTCATCATTGGAGGAGGCCAATAGCCTGGCATCGGCTTCGAGCTTCTTAGCTTGAGTTATCTCCTTGGAAAGGTCAAAGCCTCGAGCATGAATTTCCTCGAGGGTCTCCCTCCGAGATCGGCACTTAGCCAGCTCAGTAGTCCATTGCACTCGATTGGTGGCCTCCCTCAGCTGAGTTTGACAAGCCTCGGCGTCAGCCAAGTATATAGCTATTGACTTGTCATCTTGGGCCTTCGACTTTTCGATCTCAGCTTGGGCCTCAGCAAGTTCGGCCTCGAGCTCTTCGATCCTTTTGGCCTGAGTCGAGCTCTTCTCCCTAGCACTCCGAAGTTGAACTTCGGCCGATGACAGTTGGGCCGAGGCATCCACTTTCTCCGCAACAAGTCAGTCCATGCCTTCCTTCCACCAATGGCAGTCAACTTTAACTTGATCGACTTCCCCCAGAACAGCTCGATCTTCTCATTTTTTGCTGCAATTGAGACATCGAAACGTTAGCCTCCACCCTTGGATCAAACCTGTATTTTTTCAAAAGGACAGTTACCTGCTCGTTCAGCTCGGTCTCCTCCTTACGAGCCTTGGCTAAGTCGGCTCGGAGGTCCCTGAGCTCTTCATCCTTTTGCCCACAAAGTAGCTTGAGAGCACACCTCTCCTCTGAAAGCTTTTGAAGCTAGGCCTCACACTAGTGTAAGTCAGCCCAAGACTCTGAGAAGGCCTATATGAGAAAAAATGAAAGTTAGAAAGAAAGAAAGCAAGATGAAAGAAAATTACGACAACCAAAATTAACACTTACTCGAGATAGAAGGCGTTGGGCCTCTTCGAAAAGCGTAGATGCGTCATTGAGGTCAGAGGCATCATCGATCCCAGTAAAGCAAAACCGAAAAAGATCCTCTTCGCTGGGGACTCCGCCTACGTAGGGGGTCCTCATGGCCCGAGCATCTCTTATTGTTTCTTTAGAGAAGGCCGGTAGACAAGGCGAGTGACCTGCTGTCACTGCCCCGAGCGAGTCGCTTGGGGCGCTCGGTTTGGCTCTCAGGGTCTCAGAACTGCCTCCATCTGGTATGTTTGTTGCTGGTCGAGGGAAATCTCGACCTCAAGTGATTCGGGGACTTCACGCGAATTTTTCTTTGAAGCCTCCTTATCATGAGGCATGATATCGACAACCGCCTCTAGTTTTGAAGGCTTGGCGACCTCGGTGGTCTTCCTTGGTCGAATCACCAATGCCGAGTCATCACCCTATTCTTCTTCTTCTTCTTCTTCTTTCAGCCTTTGGACCGAGTCTATGGTGAGAGAAATGATTTTTCTCCCGGTCCTTCGAGCTGGGGCCATTTTGGGTTTGGGGTCCTTAGACGACGGGACCCCCTTTCTCTTATTATCTTTCCCCTGTTTCGGAACCGGGGACTTATTCTCTTTCTCGACGCTCGGAGGCCTCAAAATCGCGTCCTTGTTCAGGCCTACACAAAAAAATACATTCACGCCTTGTTGGTCAAGTTCACTTCGTTTCTCATCCAAAAAGTCACAAAAGGATTCTTGGGGGGTGTAGGCGGATACTTAGTGAGAAAAAGAAGTATGGTTAGCACCTCGGAAACAAGGAAAAAAACTCAACGTGATTCTTTGGTTCCTATTTTCCCTTTGCCAAGTCACGCCAACTGCACTAGGCATGAAAGGAAGTCGAGGCCAAATTTCGAACCCAGTCCTCGAGATCAGGAATCGCCCGAGGCATCCAGGCAACCATTGCATGACAAATGAAGATGTTAGATAAAGCAAAAAATAGGAACATGGAAACTGATGAGTAAAGTGTTACTTACGCTCAAGGTTCCACTTCTCGGGGAATGGCATTTCTTTCTTTGGGATGAGGTCACAGGTCCTTACCCGAACAAACCTACTCATCAACCCCCGGGCCTTGTCCTCGTCGATACTCGAGAACAACGCCTTGGTCGCCCGGCGTTGCAGTTTGATCAACCCTAGAAAGATCCGGGGATGGTATAACCTGATGAGGTGGTTGAGAGTGAACAACAACCCCTCGACATTGCTGCAAAAGAATCGGAGCATGATCACGATGCGCTAGAAAGAGGGATGAACTTGGCTGAGGGTCACCTGGTACCTCTTACAGAAATCTATGATAATTAGGTCGTGGGGACCCAATGTGAAAGGGTAAGTGTAAACACTTATAAACCCCTCCATGTGGGTGGTAATACTTTCTTTAGGAGCATGGATCTGTACAACAACTTCGTCCCCCGGTTGCAATCCTTTTTTACCGCCTCGAGGTGTCTTGTCGTTATCGAGCAGATGTATCCCGACACGTGCTCACTTCGGTCGGGGATCGATGGAGGGTTCTCGACTTTAAAGTTGGACTTTAGAACTCACGGGTCGGGAACATACTCACTAGGGTGCGGTTCCACCAACGTCTTATCACTGGTCGACGGGGAAGAAGAAGAGGAGGCTTTCTCCTTTTGTGGAACGATTTTTTATGTTTTCACCATTATGCAAGTAGAAGAAAGAGGAATATATTAAGTTTTTGTGGTTTGAAACTAGCGGAGGCGATCTAAGGAATGATGAAGAAGAAGAAATTGAGAGAGTTAAAGGCTTAGAGAAATTGATGAAGATGAAAGTAAAAGTTTGATTCAACAAAGGAGTCCATATTTATAGAATTGCGGTGACGGTTCGACAGCGCTAGTGGCCGACCATCCGCTGACGCGCATTAATGGTTTGGGAAACTGTACTGACGGGACATTTCGATCACCTCCATCTCTTACGTCACGAGGATGACATCACTGTTTATCGGGGTCATAAGAAAATCGAGGCTCAAGTCGTTTCTTATCATTTTATTCTAAGAAACGAGGGGACTATCTGTATACGATAGAAATCGGGGCTACCCGAATTCACTATTTGGTTGAGATAGGAATGTTACGTCGAAGAGCTAGAACGTCGAGTCCGAAATCGAGGCCTC
Source organism: Nicotiana undulata (assembly GCA_005239495.1). Taxonomy (NCBI): domain Eukaryota; kingdom Viridiplantae; phylum Streptophyta; class Magnoliopsida; order Solanales; family Solanaceae; genus Nicotiana; species Nicotiana undulata. The sequence goes on from ML256677.1 coordinate 39,177, forward strand.
TTTTCAGATCGAGGTCAGCGTCGATCAAGGCCAGAAAGAGACAAATTATGAGTAATATCGGCATAACTTTATAACGGAAAGGGCAAGATATCCGCGATTGGTCGAGGATCGTGGTGTGAATCTCGGAACGGATAAAATCTGTAGCGGTTAATCAGTTGTTGACATGATTTCCTGCTGTAATTAGAAGTATACCTTAATTATGAATCCTCTACTATATAAAGAGGAATTCTGTTCATTTGTAAGCATCATCACTGACTGCCAAAAATATATACAACTATTTCTTTCTTGCTTATTACTCTACTTACTTTTCGTCAGAAGTGTTTTATCCTTTACTGTTCTTACTATATCATCTCGAGGCTACTTCAATTCGAGGTCGAGGCGTTGCTTATACACTGGTTTGATTTATTTTACAGTCCAATTTATCCATTTATTTTCCTGTTTATCAATTAGTATTGGACGAAATCACATATCTTTAAAACCACAATATAAGTTTAATTGTTATATGAATTGTAGGATAAACAAACATGTATTAAATAACAAATAAGAATGATCAAATTAAAAAGGAATTGATATTCACTCAAAATGTAGCCCGTAAGCAATTTAAAGGAAAATTCGCTCCAACTCTAATTATATCTTCCACTGTCGGCAAGAGAGTGCGATGTTAAGCAAAAGAGTGCGATTGATTATGGTTGTTGCCTACCTATGTATTTTAACAAAATCTTGGCGGTCTTTCCTTTTTTTTTTTAAAAAAAATTATTATTATTATTTACACATGGTGCCATGAAAATAGATATTAAGCATAATCAATCGTAAAAGCTAGTTTTTGAAGTGAATTGGCAAAAAATATTTTAGAACTTGAGTCTAACAGTCTTGTACGCCTAAAGCTGGACAATTGAGTGTGGATAATATCAAAGATAGAGCCAAGATTTTACTTTATAAGTTTTGAACTATAATATATTATTAATTTATTTTACTTATTGAATTCTGAATATATTATTTGTACGTACTAAATGAACATTTTAACACTGTCGAACCCGTAACTACAGTGTGGCTCAACCCCTTAATAACACAACATGGTGTCCAACACCGAGAAACACAATAACAAGCATGAGTTTGACACATGTAGCATATGAAAAAATGGACATGTTTAGAAAATGAATATTAGACCTTACCCAACTAATAGTTAATTAACTCATACAGAAAGAATTACCCAAAATCATATGAGGAGATAACAGTCCAATCCCTCGATCAATATAATCTCACAAACGCTGATGTCCAAATCAGCTTGCGCACACCTCTAACTATACCCATTCTTAGGAGGTCGAAATAATGGGCCCTTTGGTGATTGAGAAATTAAAAGGAGGAGGGGACATGGGGAGGCCGCCAATATCTTCAAAATTGTTGTGAAGGGATCACCTGCATGTTCTCTTGACATAACTACGTTCATCTCCCTACAAAACCTGCATTTAATGCATTTCATTGCCCTTTTCCACACTACATATATCCCCAGTATGATTCATTGCCAATCCCACAACCCTAGCTACCATTACAAAGTTACAACTATTCTCTCAGAAATCTGATAAATATATACCCTATTCATACGCTCTCGTAAAGAACGGAAAAAAAAAAAGGAAAAAAAATTGTCAATATGTCTAAGTTTCTTATTTGTCTTTTGGTTTGTCTTTCTCTCCATGCATGCAGTGCTAGACCACTTGCAACAACTACTGATGAAGAAAACAGAATACAGCTCTTTGCCAAGGTTTGCTTTACAAATATTTCTTTTTCTTATTTTCTTGTTTGAAGCTTATGTATATATTACTATCTCTTTCTTTTGGTTAGTTAAGAAAATTGATTTGACTATAATTTAATTTTTGTTTGCAGGATGTAACATTTTTGACAAGGGACACATTAAAAACAGAAGGAAGAATAATGTCTGAAAATAATGGAAGTGGAAGTCGGGATGATGCAAAACTTATGTGGAAAAAGAGATCAAATGTCTCACGAAAGGAAGATGGAGAAGAAATTAAAGGTATTGGATAAGATTAGCTAGTTCATTAATTTGCACCACGTTAAATATTTCTATTCTTGTTGAAACCTATCAATTTCTAGTGTTCCGTTTAGTTTCTTCTTTCTATGCAAAAACATCCACACATTTTAAAATATGTAGCATTATAGTTCTTCCTTTGTGACTCAACTAAACCATCCTTGCTTGGATATTTTAGAACTCAATTTTACACTTTTCCATGTTAAGAGTGACATTATTTTCAAGAAGTTATAAATAGAAACATATAGAAGGAAGAAAGAGAAAAGAACTCATTGCTCCATTTTGAAGTGATCATGAACGCATTTCTTTATTTTCCTCCTTTTAACCCTTAACTTTATAAATAACGAAATATGTGGTGACTTATAATAACAGGAAAAAAGGTCATGATAATTCAAGAAGGAGCTCAAGCAAAGGTAAAGCTCTAATTCTCTCTCTCTCTCTCTCTCTAATATAATTAATGGTGCTTATGCCATGAAAGTATATTATTATGGCAGAGTATACCTTGAACAAATACTATGAGAAAGAGTAAAATTTTCTTGTAACCCAAGAATTACTTAATCATTAGGAAGAATAAAACTATTTAAAATTCAGCGGATTTTACATATTGTAACATATCGCATATTGATCTTTTTAGCTATTAACAATATAATATCATCTTTCAATATTGTATATTGACATGCACAAAGTCAAGAGCAATAAGTACTACGCTTGTAAACAGACCATATTTTATACTATTAAGTATTTCACTTATATACTACATAGTAGTGTAAACAATTTTTACAATAAGTATATTTTATCTGTAACTTGCTTTATTTTTTAAGGTATTAATCCCACTTTTCATAAACGGTTGAGTTGATAGTATAAAAGTTACCCGAGCTGAAACTCTTCGGTTAAATGTGCATGAATATTTATATATACATAAGAAAAAGTTTAATTTAGATTTGATATTTGTATGCAGACGTTGAGGAGACAGTCACGATTTATTCTAGAAACTCCACCATCAGCACAACATGAGGAAGAAGCAGTGAATTCCATTGAAAAAGACCCCGTGGAAGACGTGGTGGTTATGGATTATGCTCAACCCCATCGAAAACCACCCATTCACAACACTAAACACTAGATTTATAAATTTGTATCTTAGTAGATGAAAAAACATACTTATATGTATTTTGCTTTCTCGTTTATATATATACGTGAGTCTGTCGGTTTTCTTTTTTGTTCTTTTTTCGCAAATGAAGGAGAATCCTACATAAGAAAGAATACTCGTATATGATACGATATTCCAAATATGTACAAATAGAAATTCAAAGAAATGCAAAAGCCCTAGCAAGAAATATCAGTGGTATGGTCACGTGTTACATTAATGCATGGTGATTGAGGTTTTAGGGCATGATGTAGATGGATATGGTCCCTCATATTATTGTGTTGTTTTAATCAACTGTTGCCTTGAATTAAAAAGTGCATATATAATAAATATATATTAGTAGAAAAAGAATAGTGGAGTGGTGGTCTCTCTGCCGTGAATGTGTTGGTTGGTTTTCTTATTTAATGATGGAGAGTTATGTGTTAGTTTCTGCACTGTCCCTTCTTTGGTCTTTTGCATTTGATATCCAAGAAACCAAATCTATTCTGTCATTTATCATATGCACAACCATAGGGAGGCAAACAAAGTTGCTATTTGTCACTCTTGTCTTTGAATTTTAGTTCGCAACAGTCCAATTTGCGCGCAGCCTTGGGATTGGAAGAGTGTCATGGTTGAGGTCAAAGATATAGTTTGAATTAATTTCTATTTACTGACAATGTGAAAATACTCAACTTAATATATATTTATGCACGTTTATTGTAGATTGTTGTCTCTTGTTTACTTTTAAGTAATCGTCTAATTTTTTATACACTATTAATATATAAAACTTCAGCTTTAATCAAGTTCAAATCTTATATTAATAGCTCGGTCCACTAGTGATATTGTTCGTTTTAAGCTTAGGCTCGACACGATTTTAAAACACATCGATCACTAGGTTAAGACTTGTCGCTCAATTATCCAGCATCTCTCCTGTATTTTATCAATGTGGGATTTCACGAATATATATTTACATAATCAAGTCACTTGAAAAAATTACAAATAACTTCCTAAAATGAGGACTTGTAACCTGAAAAAAAGTGACGAGTAACCTGCTACAACACATTAAACTACAGTATAGACTGAAAGTTCTATGCAATCACAGTTATGTTACTTAAATCCTAGTTGCCAAAGGTTTAGATGTCATAAAATACTTATTCTAATTTACAATCCAAACATCAATAAAGAGAGAAGCACTTGCTGTCATTACCGATCGCATTATGCGAAACAAGGAGGGGAAAAGTAGTTTAAAATGCACCTAACAAAATTCCATTTGTAAGAACCTGGGCGCAGGACAGTTTATGTCATGACGTTTAAACCGATCATTGATCCATTTGGTAGAGGTGACAATTCAGGTGCAATGGGACCTATTTGATGGACTACAATCATTTTGTGAACCTGGAAATCAATTTTGGAGCAAAAATCAAAGAGAAGCATTGTGTATGGATTGTGTAGGTCTCGAGGAGAAAAATGCCTGTGACAGTATCCGTCTTTTCCCTTCATTGAGTCTGATTTTGTCTGAATGGAGACCTTTAACCACTGCTACAGTTTACAATGAATGGATTCAAAAAATTGATGAACTCTGATGTCCTGATCCCCAGCTTAAGATCAATCTCGCCACCTCCGAACCAGAAGAAGTCAGGATTGAGCTTGGTGATTGCTTCATCCAAAATCACCTGTTAAAATTAGTAAGAATTAGTACAAGATATAGTAGTAAAGCACTATTTTCCACAATAGCTGGGACTTTCTACTGCAACAGAAAGTATAACGCGAATCTCAGGTATCGGGTGAATAATTACAAGTTTGAGTAGTAAGAAATTGATGTTCCGCTTAAACCGTGGATGTCTATGGCTGAAGAATTTAATAACGTACTAGCAAGAGAATCGTCAATAAAGTACTTCTTCACCTATCACTTTAAAGATTACGTTTTGCTGCTATAGATAACTCTTTAGTTGTTGAGCAAGTTTCAGTGGCCTTTGCTCTTCTGTCTACTAGTTGCAAAAAGTAAGCTTCTCTATGTAATTTAATTATAGGCAAAAGTGTAGTAATGTTCAATAAAGGGGTCTAAAACTTCAAGGAAGTGGCCTCTAATCTGAGCTAATGAAGAAGTGAGAAAAACTGGCTGCATTTCTAGATCAACAACATTGACAGATACAGATTTTAGACAGTGAGAAGCAGCACGGCTGGCACAATTAATAGCATAGAGTCCATTAATGAAAAAGAATGATGGAGAGTAAAACACATACCGATTAGTCCACTTTCCATCTAAATGTGGTAGACCGGGGACCCGTCAGCATATATCACATATTATTAGTGTTAGTTTAGTAGTAAAATAAGAGTAAATAGCCTTAAACCCTAATCCTATATGTATTAGGAGTAAGACATGTATTGTCTATATATATAGGGGTCATTGTATCATTGTATGTAGAAAATAAAAGATATTTTCTCGTGTATTCTCACATGGTATCAGAGCCACTAGTGAGAAATCCCCGCTGTGCAATTACCAGCGAGTCCGGGCAGTCACCGTGCCTCTTTCCGGTGACTCTCAGGCCATTCTTTTACTAAATCCCTTCTCCGGTGGTACTTTTTTACGAAAATAACACCACACGAATGTGCGGATTTCTCAGGCGACCTAACTCCTGAAAAAAACCCCCGGCAGAACCCTACCACGCGCCCTCACGCGCCTCCGGACCACCTGACGCCGGCGGCGCGTCAGGCCCATGCGCCGGCGCGTGAACCACTCTCCTGTCACTTTTTTCGAAAACTCCTTCAGGACAGTCTACTCGCCTACGAATTCCGACCCCACCCAT
>ML256678.1:2412-20688 GCA_005239495.1 Nicotiana undulata
ATGAAAAATTAAGAAAATAAACTAGAAAATTTAATTACACAAATATTCACAAGTTTGTATCAAAGCACTCAAGCTTACTTCTCCAACAACCAATAACCTAAGTTACGCCTATTGTTCCCCGGCAACGGCGCCAAAATTTGATACGCTCAATTTACACCTTAAAAGAATGTAAGCGATCGTTGTCAAATATAGTAACCCAACAAGGTTGGGGTCGAATCCCACAGAGAACAATATGAGGGCGTTTAGGAATGCTAGAGAATTATCACTTATCGTGCAGTGCCAAACAAATATGATTTTGGGTTTTTGATAATTGTTTATAACTAAATGCGAAAATATAAACTAACCTAGAAAGCAATTAAAATGATCGATGGCAACAAGTATCGATGCTTCGGGTATTACACTCGAGTAACGATCCAATGTATTTCACGATTTTACAAATATGAGCGGGTAATGTTAATTAGCCACGGAAAATATTTCTTAATTTGCTTTTCTCAAAGACTAACAAGACTTCCTAAATGAATTATTCCTAGCCCAATTAGGAGATTAAGCACTTCCGGGTTTGGCTACAAGTAGTTCAATCCTATCCCTAGGTAGAATCTATAAAATGAGGGTTAAATCCTCAAGTTCTTGTTAATTAATCTTTCCCAACCCCAAATAATCTTTTCCAAAACTAATTCGGAGTTAATGGGCGAGTCCTAGGGTTAGCTAATCCCTTTGGAAACATTAAAGAACAAGAATAATTAAAATAACAAACACCCACTTCACAAATATATGAAAATCATTCAATACATAAGCACAACAAGGTATTTAATCCACACTTTAAACATGAATATTCCCATAAACCATATTCAAGTGTTGGAAAAATACTACACACTTAGATATTCAATACAAAACAAGGAAATGAAGAAATAAACATAAATGGGTAAGAAATCCTTAACCACAATGGTGAAATCTTCAAGACCCAAGTGTGTGTGCAAAGCCCTAGCTTCAAAACTTGTTCTTCTCTCTCTAAATTATACAAAGCTCAAGCTATGTCAAAAGATATGTATCAAGAGATGCTAAGATAAATCCTTTTATAGTGGGCAGGAAATTCGGGTGAAAAACAGACAAAAACACCCCTGTCGGGCTGATATGCGATCGCATTCCTGTCGCATAACAGGGATGCGATTCGCATCTTCACTTTCTTCATCGTATATCAATACCCTAGGTCCCAGATATTCATCGCATTGGTGATATGCGATCGCATTCATGCGTCGCATTTGCAGTGTGGCTTCAGGCATCAGATGGAGATGCGATTGAAATGCGGTTCGCATTTGAGATATGCGGTCGCATATTTGACCGCATTTCACTCCTTAAATTTGACTCAACTTTCTGTTGCGGTATGCGATCTCTAGGCTCGAAATGCGATTCGCATGTTGCATATGCGATCGCATTCGGCCATTTTCCTCCTCTTTTCTCTTCTTTAGCTCTCTTTTGCATGGTCTTGAGTGTTTACACCTTGTGTACTGCAAAATACCAAAATTCTATAATTAATAAGAGTAAATGCTCTTGAAACGAGCCATAATTTAAGCACTATAGTATTAAATGTGCCAAAATTCTCCGGCACATCATACACTTTTAGCGGATGCTCAATGATTCTTGGATCATTGTCATGAGATTTTGTGTAATTTGGGACTAGTCGAGTCCAATGGAGTTGGCTTCACCACTTTCCAGATTCAAGGTCTGGTCAAGAGGTACTGGTAGGTCTATGAGTCGGGTCGAACATTTATATCACCTCATCTTAACTGGGCTCAGTTCTCTAGGGTTGTTTCGAGCAATTTGTGCCATGTACCGGGAGGGAGGAGCTGAGGAAACATTTTGAGTACTGTAGCAGGCTCAAATATTAGTTACTGAGTATCATATGAGGTTTACCGAGATTTTACGTCATGCTACTGCTTTTATTACCGATGAGGAGGAGAGAATGATGAGATCCATTGAGGGTTTTCACTCTAGTATTCCCCTTGCTTTGGGTTAGAGATACTGAGATCGGGACATTGCTTCACCAGGTGCTAGAGATAGTGCATCGTGTAGAGTGCATCTGCATCAATACTAGAGAGATGATGCAAGGCAAAGACAAGAGGTCCCGACATTCAGGTAGCTTCAGTGGTGCCTCATATGGAGTCGAAGAAGATTTGGGAGAGGACATTCTAGCAGGTCAATTTATTATTCACCACACCACAGTCAAGGAGCTTTTGTGCATTCTTCATTCAGTGCACTTCTCGTGTATAGTTCTTATCGCGCTCCATCTGTTCAGGATGCATCTAAACCAGGTTCTTCTAGTGGTTATTCCAGTTTACAAGGTCCGACTCAGGCCCGCAATCATTTTTGATCAGATGTTGCTATGAGTGTGGAGAATTGGGGTATGACAAGAAATACTGACCATGTATTCGTTGAGGTCCACTGTAGCATGGAGGTAAGAATATGGTTCCCGGAGTGGTTTCTACAACACCCGCTCATACTGCTTCGGGTGGAGGTCATTCAGGGCGTGGTCATGCAAGAGTTGGGAGCTTAGTCTAGTGGAGCTCAGGCCAAATGATATGCATTCCCGAGGAGGACTGAGGTTGTTGCTTCTAATGTAGTGATTACATGCATTGTTCTGTATTCCACAAGGATGCTTTAGTATTGTTTGACCCTAGTTTTAACTTATTCATATGTGTCATTGATAAGTAGGGATTTTGACCGCTTATTTGCTCTCTTTTACTTGCGTTTTAGCTCAAACATGCTTAAAAGTATTTCCGAGAACTAATGAAATGTGCTTTCTTGTAGGAATATTGGGAAATGGGCCAAAGAAGTCAAAATCAACTCATAAATGAGTCAATATTGGACAAGGATCAAAACAAGACAAAAAGGCTTACACTGCGGAACGCACAATATTGTGTGCAGCCGCAAACAATGAAGTTTCACTGTTGGATTTCCTTCAGAGAATGTAGACCGCACAATTATTGCGCGGCCGCAGAAGAGGAGATTCAGATAGTTTGATTTAAGGCCATCTGAAGATATGCGGACCGCACGATTATTGCATGGCCACATGAGCCAAAGTGCGGCTGCACTCACAAATGTGCGGTCAGCAGAAGAAGGTCCAGCTCCAGTCCAATATCAAGTATGTGGTTGCACTCAGAAATGTGCGGTCCGGAAAAATAGATAAAGTGAGGCCGCATCCCACTTTTATGCGACCGCAAAAAGTCCAATTTGCCAGTCAATCTCAACATGCAGACCGTATACAGAATTATGCGGTCGCACAACCTCCGCATGGGCATTTTTATCAGATATTTTTAGCTATGTATAAATAGAACTTTTTGTCATTTTTAGGTTAAGTTGTATCAGTGTAAAGCACCTGAGCAATTTTCCTTTACTGTATTGAGTAATATTGTACTAGATTAGCTTCTAAACATTAGATTTTCTTTCCTTAATCAATTATTTTGCATTCTATCTTAATTTCTTCTTGTATTTCTTCATTTTCTATGAGTAGCTAAACCCTTATCTAGGGTTGTGACCCAACCCTAGTAATGGGTACTTAATGGGTTATTGATTTAGGGCTTATTTATGATTGGATATATGTTATTTAGCCTTGCTCTTGCTTAAATTCTAGAACTAATGGTTACAAACATTGATTCATGCCTATTTGACGTAGTCTTTACTTGAGAAAGAGAAACTAAGTCTAGGAAAACTTGGCTAACTAGAAATTGGAGTGAACTCAAGAAATTGATAGCCCCAATTAAAGGGTCGAACCTAGTGATAGTAAGACCTAACTAGAGCATTTATCACTTGCTTTGTGAAATACCCATTTGGACTAGAGAAAGCAAAAACGGGCAAAGTCACTCAACTACCGAGAGGTATAGAGTGAGTAATTGAGTGTGATTTCTATATTGTATCCCAATCAACAAAACATGCCCTAACGCTCTAAATGCGTTAGGTAACCAACTAGGCGGAAGTCGCAACCCTAGATCTTTTATAATTTGACAAACAATCAAAACCAAAAATATTGTCCCCTAGTTTACAATTGCAATCAATAGCTCAAAGTAGAAGTAGAAACAACAAACGAGAATGTGAAAGAGTAATCTAGGGCATATCATACATTCGCACTAAGTATATACCTAATCCAAATTATAACTCCTTGAGGATTTGACCCTGACTTGCGTTGGGTTTTTATTATTGCTTCGACCGCCTCACTACCTATATTTTGTGGTGTGAGTTTGGGAGAGATCAGTTTTTGGCGCCGTTACCGAGGAGTTAAACAGATTTAGCTATATATATAGGTTTTTGTGTGATTTGTCTTCTTTTCCTTCGTAGTCACTAATTTTGTTTCGAATTGCTTATGGGTACGAGAATGGCTCAACAATGAGCCCATCGGGAATTTGCCAATGGGGGAGGAAGTGGACGATGATCAAGGAGATGAGGTTCTCCCCAAACCTCAAGTAAATAGGCGAGGCCGACCGCCTCATGATAATGTTCCCATCCCTCCCCCACCTCTACCAAGAGCGGCAACGCACCGGGTGTTGCCCAACGAGGGTTATGAAAGTGCTATAGTCCCGCCGCGTATTAGGGCGGGCAACTTCCATTCACCAACGTGATGCTTACACTACTTGAGCAACGAGGATTCTTCACCGGAGCTTCAAGCCAAAATGCTTACAAGCATCTCAAGGGGTTCGTCGGTACTTGTTGGGGGAGCAAGCAAACAAATGTTTCCAAGAATGCACTGTATTTGAGGCTATTTCCTTTTTCTCTACGGGAAAGGCATTTGACTGGTTAGATAGATTACCCAAACATTCCATCCATACATGGGATGAGTTGGTTGAAAATTTCATTTCCAAATTCATCTCTCCGGGGAACATGGCTACACTATGGGATGAAATTATAGCGTTCAAGCAAGATCCCAATGAGCCATTGTACGAGATTTGGGAAAGATATCGTAGCATGGTTAAAGAGTTCCCAGATAATGATATGACTGAGGCCATGATCCAACAAACCTTCTAGAGGGGATCAACAAAACAAATCAATGTGTGGTAAATCAACTCGCCGATGGGAACTTCATGAACACACCTTATGCTGAAGCTTCAGAAATTTTGGATGAGATGACAGATACCTCGTCGGCATGGAAAAGTAGGGCCAATGTTCCTCAAGGTGACCCAAATGTCACACCTACACAAGGAGCTACATGATCATGGGCACGCTATAGCCGAGTTGACAACTACAATGAATCAATTGGCCAAACCTCAACTTTAACATGTTCAAGATCCTAAACAAGTGAATGTGATGGAAGGTGTGAATATGATGATGAACAAGAGACGGCAAAGAGGTCAACAAGGACAAAGCCGTCTAGAATAATTTGTGCAAGATGATAGTGGGTATGACCAAGGTGATTCGTACAATGAGCAAGAATAAGAAGTGCAATATGTGAACAATTATCAAGGTCAAAGAAATAATGCTCAACGACAAAATCAAAACCAATGGGGATCACAAGGAAATCAAGGAAATTGGAACAACCAAGGCCACCAAGGCAATTGGAGTGGTGGTAACAACAATCAAGGAAATTAGGGAAATAACATTATTCAAGGCAATTTAACCAAGGCAATTGGGGTGGCAACAATCAAAGCAATTTGTGAGGAAACAACTACTAAGGGGGTTGGAACAATAATAACCAAGGGAATCAGGGGTCGGGCTTTCAAAGGCCCCCGATGTATCAACAACCAAGCAACCCGCCTCCATATTCGTCACAAGGTTCTAGTTCTTCCAATTATGAGATGGGACAAATTGAAATTATGTTCAAACAAATTATGGAGAAAAATGCCGACTTTGATGCTCAATTAGCCTCCCACAATACTACAATCCTCAATTTGGAGGTTCGACTTGGCCAAATCTCGCAAGCTTTAAACACTCGTCCTAAGGGGGAACTACCTAGTGATACAGTGGTGAACCCGAAGGGTGGGAACAATACAAGACATGCCATGTCCGTAACCACGAGAAGCGGAAGAGGTGAGGATGTAACCACCTTAAATCAACGAAGAATTGTGGATGATGATGTATTGGTTCAAGAAGATGAAACTTCAAGTAATGTGGTTCAAGCTAACGAATAAGTGAGGATTGACATTGATGGAAGTCTGGAGGGAACCCAAGAGGACGTGAACCAGTCTAGGGAGCACGTGATTGACATACCGGAACCGGTAGTGCCAAAGAACAAGGCGCCAATTCCAGGGCTTTCTCCTCCATATCCTCAAAGGCCCGCAAAGCAAAATAGTAAAAACCAATTCAAGAAGTTTATTGATATGATGAAGAGTTTGTCCATAAATGTGTCGTTGGTTGAGGAATTGTAACAAATGCCAGGTTATGCAAAGTTCATGAAGGATTTGGTAACAAATAAGAGATCAATGAATTGTGAGTCTATCAAGATGACACATCAAGTGAGTGCTATTGTGTACTCAATGGCTCCGAAATTGGTAGATCCCGGCACCGCTACAATCCCTTGCACTGTTGGGAGCGCTGACTTTGCCAAAGCTCTATGTGATTTGGGGGCAAGTATCAACTTGATGCCCTACTCAGTGTTCAAAATTGTGGTAATTGGGAACCAAAACCCACATTTATAAGGTTGCAAATGGCGGATCAGACTATGAAGAGACCATTGGGCATTACTGATGATAAGTTAGTGCGTGTTGATAAGTTCATCCTTCCAGCGGACTTTGTGATCCTTCATTGTGAGGTTGACTATGAGTTGCATGTTATCTTGGGTAGACCTTTCCTTTCTACGGGGAAAGCTATAATTGATGTGGGAGCCGGTAAGCTCACCTTCCGGGTGGGTGATGAAAAAGTAGTTTTCCATGTGTGCAAATCGATGAGGCAACCAAATAGCAACAAAGTTTGTTAGTTCGTGGATTTAGTGAGCGAAGTAATTATTGATGATGCTAGTGTTGTGATGAATGTTGAGGATACCTTGGAAGTTGTGTTGATTAATCATGATGAGGATTAGAAGGAAGTCTTTATGGAATGTGTCAATGCTTTGCAAGGAATGAGGTCATATGTCACGACCCAAACCGGAGGGATGCTACGGGCACCCGGTACTTTACTCAATCGAATGCCAACGTAACATATCTTTCTTATCGTACTATCATGGGTAAATGTGCCAAAGGGTCATCATGACATAACCGAAATAAAACATAAGGAAATGCTAGACATAGGGCGACCCAACATGATATAGAAACTTATATATGTGACATACAGGCCTATAAGGCTGACATGATCACTTGTACACTGAACATAGGCCGACAAGGCCATACAATATTTTACGTACATGACATATGTCTACAAGCCTCTAAGAGTACATAAACATCATAAGGCCGGGACAGGGCCCCGACATATCGCTCAATACATGTCTAAATCATACTGACCTAATGAGCAACTCCGGAGCAAATAGAGCGCACCGACATTTTCTGCTGAGCTGATAGCCTACTTGGAGGACTCTCAACCTGTCTATCGGGACCTGTGGGCATGAAATGCAACGCCCCCAGGCAAAAGGGACGTAAGTACAAATAAAGTAATGTGTATGTAAGGCAGAAAAGCATAAATAAGAACAGTAATGTAAAGAGAGATATAAGAGATACAATCTGTAGCATCCGAGTGACTCTGAGAGATAGTGACATGAAATGCGTGATACATATATATATGAATAATCTTTTGTGGGCATCATCATCATCATATCATACCCGGCCTCGAAGAGGACTCGGTAAAAACATACCCGGTAATCATAAGGCTCGGTAGAATCATACCCTGCCACGTGGAGCTCGGTAAACCCAACTGATCAGTGGTTGCACAATAGGTGCTGTACCTAGGGGACTATAGTGCAGTTTGGTAGACTAAAATAGATACCATATATAATGCATGTTGGACTCATGGAATCACGCTCTAAACCTTTCGGAGTGACGTAAGGTAGTTGCACATTCGATTAACATTATGGACATCATACCATCATTATAAACTTCACTATGATTCAAGGATCATACATACTTTCTTAGGATAACTTTATAAGAAAATAACAACATGGACAACCTTAGTTTCTAGGAGTAGATTCGTTATGAAATAGCATATCATGTACGTTCGTTTTACTTTAGATCATGCCAGAAGAAAGAAGGATGTGACTTAACATACCTTAACCAAGTTGAGTCCATAATACCTTCCAAGAAACTCTTCAAATAGGTAAACTGAATCTATCATAGCATAAGGAGATTCAAAATCAGTGTTGAGCAAAGACTAAGCCTGTAACTTAAGCTAGTAGCTCGTTTACGTAAATTCGGGCAGCAACTCCCCTGTTACAAGATCCTCCACCAATACCATATACCAACAACACCAAGAAAAAAAAAGAACATGTATGAATTATTTTCCAACCTTATATCCACCAAAATATATCACAAAACAGCCCACACACTCTAATCACTTCATACATAAAACGACAACAAAAGTAGTGTCAAACAACCTAAAAATGTAATGACGAATGACCAGCAAACCATTCCATAATTATGTGATGTTTGTCCACACCGTTTATCCTCCAAAACCCCATAAACAATCAGCAAAATAGACATCCCAAAAGCAACACGAAACAGCCCACAAAAAGAGTCTACTACAAATCGAATAACTTGAAGTCACGGCTTCCGATCACCGTCCCGTGAATTCTATCTATTAGGAAATGAATTTATCAACCTTCATTGATATTTAAAGCTTAAATAAAGAAAGTATACATTTTGTTAACTATGAATTACCTTCCAAAACTCAAACTACAAAGAAAAAGAGCGGCGATATAGCGATATTTACATCGTAGGGATCGTTCTAGTGTTATCGCTTCTTGATTTTGTACACCGCATGTTAATCCTCTTTGAAACCCTTGAGGAGAGCTTAAGATAGGTTTTTATGGTGTTCTTTGATCGTTCTCTATGTAAAAGTGAATATAGAGACGAGCTAAAACCAATATATAAACTTTTGAAAAGTTAAAGAGGTGCTAGCATGGAACCCTCACATTGACCCATCTTCCTATGCTTATGTCTTTTTATCTGGATGTCGTATGAATGAACGATTAATAAAGTTGGAAACTAAATTTCAAGACCTTCAATTTGGTATATAATATACCCAAATAATACCTCATATAGCACACGAAATGTATTGCTCAAAAATCTTTAGTGACACACCTACTTATCACTTATGATGTCTGTGCAGTCTCGCGAACCTGCAAATATCTCTCTACTCCTATGTCGTATCGATGAACGGTTTAATGTGTTGAAAACTAACCTTATAGATCTTCGATTTGGTGGGTACATCACCCCTTAATTCCTAGTAAATTGGGAGAAAATCTTAGTAACATTTGACCTAAAGTTTAAGTCAAAATTATGAACGTAAGTTGGGACAACTTATGTCAACTTTTGTTACACAACTTGCTTGACTTCAAAACGTAACACAAGACTATCATAAGACTAAAATAACTCATAAAATAACTTCCTCATCATGTTAAGCACTCTAGTCTTACCCCTAAAGTTCATGTTATAATATTCCAAATGTGTCGACTTTCGACAAAACTTATTTTCTTCAATTGGTTTAGCTTCTACACCTTCCAATCCTATTGGTACTTGCAGTACATGATATTAAATATTTGTAACCTCCAAGTTAACATGATTAACTTACTTTATGTTCTTTCAAAGACGATCTCATTTCTGAGCTTAAATTAATTGACTTACGACGTACTCTCACGTACAAAAATATGGGGTGTAACATCATTCCCCCTTTTGGAACTTTCGTCCTCGAATGTTGATTGATGCACTTATCTATGTCTTAAATAATAGCTTTTAAAAATACTTTAATATTGTCTTTTCCATATAGGGAGTTTTTCGGTGAATAAATCAAAAGGTTAGGGCATTCCCCCCTTTAAGCCTCTTTCTCACACCACGACTTGTTGTTGAAATTATTCCAATCTCCTAACTGTTTCTACCTTATTTCATGCAGCCTGTACAATTCTGACCTTGTATGTGAACCTATGCGACTCTTTTCTCCTTTTTCCTCTAGCTTTTAGCCAATCTCTAGGCCTCTCTTTGGGAACATATACAGAACTCGACAAGCTATCGCTCTAGGCATCTATAGGTGTACTGATGTTTTTCACTTGGTACTTTGTCGAAATTACGACTATTGATATATCTTGTTTCATAGCCTCGGTTATCTATCTTTATGGATTTACTACATCTAGGTGGGTCATACTATACCATAACACTTACTTCAGTTTATTATTAGTGTGATTTTCAACCCAACTATAGGCTACGTTGTCGCTGCTTATCCTATATATATAAATCTAAGTCCTTTAGTGCTTCATCATTACTATTCATCTTAAGAATTACAACCTAATATCATCTCATACTTTGGAACTTTTCATCCATCTATTTTTGATTCACCTTAATGTTGATCTAAAATCTACCACTGATAACTTGAAACCTCTTATGTAATATATCGTCACTAGGGCTCACTTCTCATAGGGGAACATATGAAGTGATTTTCATGATCCACTTAGGGATGGTACTATACTCCAATAATTGTATTTCATAGCATCCCAATGTGATTCATCCTATGTGTGGGGGGGTATTCTAATCATGTTTCATCCATGAAATCCCCTATTCTTTAAATCATTACTCAATCAAAGGCCTAAACGACATCTTCTTATCTACCAAACTTATACCCTTATTCTACTACGAGGGCACCATTTCATCTCTTCTAATTTCTCCTAGTCTTAGACTCCTCTGAGTTCATTCAGGATGTATCGAGCTTTCTACAACTTATGGAAACCATCAGTGATGGGTTTAATTGCGAGGACTTACCTATTCTCGTCACCTTCTCACTCGCCTTTTCTTATCCTTACTCCTATCTACCAAAAACATTATCACTCTACGATACTTTATCTTGCTACCTACACATATCGATATATACTACTCGCAGCCTTTCTTTAACTTGCTAGCACCATAGACTTCCTTTCGTGCCTTCTCAATTATCTTTAAATATAAGCAATTACTTTTCCAGGTCGTTCTGCCACTTGCTGCATGGATACTTGACTTATCTTAGTGCCCACGAATTTGGAATTCCCTATAACTCATACAATCTCAAATATCATTTTTTGATTTTTGTTTTCCTTAGCCACGATATGTGCCATTTACTTATGGAGTGTATATAGTATTGTAGTGAGATAGTTGTTATAAGACCATTTCTTATTCAATACTATGCTTAGGTTGAAGCCTTCTTCCTTATTTTTTCAGCTAGTCTTTCGTTGTACTACTTAGTGGACACCCTCCGACTCTTGTAAAGTTGCGAGCTTATTACATCGTATACCCAAAGGAATTTTTGATGTTCTTAATCGCCTATTATTATCCTTAGTTACTTACATCCGCGCCCTTATGCTCGTAGGGCTGCTTCTGAAGTGAAATTTAACTATCTACGTAGTGGCACCTTCTTTTATTTCTGCAACACTTATACGGTACCATTAACTACCCAACCTCCTATCTTAATATTACTCAAGGATCACGATGGCATCATATATGCGAGACTGAATTCTCTATGTTGGGTTTCATTATGTTTATCTTGCATGATCTATTGATTTATCTATGACCTCTTGTGTAGCTATAACTAGGCTCTTCTTGAATCAACTACAGACTACACATTGATCCATTTTCATATTTACATTATGCGTAACCCCTCTTGGGTTATGTTTTGTTTTTGGTCTTAACTTACCTCCGCACTAGCTCCTTATGTATCAAATGACTATTCCCACTACTTTACCAATTAACATCCTTGTCGGGAACCCTTACTGCCTCTTACTAGCGTCGTGCTTACATAATGTTCTGGAATCGTATCATATATGTAAGATCTGAATAAATTCAATCTCATTCCTTTCTCGTTTTTTACCGCATTCTTCATTTTTATTCCATAGTTACCTCATCATCTTTGGAATCTCTTCACATCTTCACTGACATCTTACTAGCCTTGCGGTAACCCTTCTGTATCAAAGATAACTTAATACCTTACGCACGAGGGTGACACGTGGTGTAACTGGAAAACATAGTTCCTTAAGCTTAACTCTAGTCACAGTGCTTTCTTTAGGGAGGTGTCTTCCTGAATGACCTTTAAAGGTTATTCTTCCTTTGTCCATTCTATTATTGCCGGAACGCGATCTGTGAGATTCTCATGATGCCGACTATTATCAAATCCTTCGGTCCCTAATTCACGTTCAATTTATCTTTTTCACTAGCCCATACTAATTTCTATTACTCTGAGGGTCTAACTCTTCCTTCTTGTAATTACGTTTGAGTGACCAACTCATTTCTCGAAATGAGGGTATGGCTTTATGGCTTATAGTCTTGTATTTTCTCAAGGCAAGTCTCCTCTTGTTTTTTCCTTCACTTGACTATACTCTGTCATTCTGTCATATTTTGATTTACCGTTATCACCCATTTATCACATCTTACTCATAATGTTTCATTTACTCTCTTCTTATTATCATGCTAATAGTTCTGTCTATCACCTTATTATGAATACTTCAATAAAACGTTCTTTCACTTTTAGCTCCCCCTACTTCATATCACTGGCTCTTTGGAACGCCTAACATTCTCTTTTTTTTTTGTTACTAGGGGATAGGGTCATACTAAGGTAAATATTTATCCCTTCTAGGATTTCAGTGCATGTCTTTGTAAAAAAAAAAAAAATTTGAACACTCTAGTATTCATATCTAGCTGTACTATTTTAGAGTGCACCATCTGGGTGTCTCACAAGGAGATCTATTAGCACATTTTCAATATGCTTATGAAATGTAAACTAACGCAAATAATCCATTCACCATTTTACGTTACTAACCCCAGCCGGATCCTGATATCCCGTCCTTTTCTTAAACTATATATGTTTTCTCCCATAAGGCATAACTGAGATGGGTGTGGCCAATTGTATATACCTTTGTTACAATTGAAGGTAATTCAAAATATTTATATTTCTCTGCTTGAATTGTAAATACTGTTAATCTTCACTAACTGGGTACCTCGTACCTTTCTTCACCTTGTTTCTTTTACTTGTTGAAACTTGTATCTACCTTCTGATTCTCTTATTGCCTTTCACCATAGGGGTGGATAGATATTCTTTGCCTTAAGGCTCCTTATCAAGAGGCTTACCCTTCTTAGTACACACATGATCTACTGAAGACCTTACATTTACTCATCATAAGCGTCATGAAAAATCGATTTCCTCCAACTCAACTCTTTCACATCCACAATCTCTTACCAACCATCTTTCTAGATGTAGGCATTGTCGTATTATGAATAAGATAGAATTTAGGAAATTGAATTCTTACGACTAAGCTCTACCACACGATCTAGAGTAAGAAGAAAGAGTGACAGTCCTAAATGCCCTGTAGCCTCTTGCTTATTAGTGTGGTTCACAACACACCCATAAACAAGACTCTACTAGACACGACTTGTAGACATCCCTAGGATAGAACTGCTCTGATACCACTTTTATCACGACCCAAACCGGAGGGCTGCGACGGGCACCCGGTACTTTACTTAATCGAGTACCAATGTAACATATCTTTCTTATCGTACTATCATGGGTAAATGTACCAAAAGGGTCATCATGACATAACTGAAATAAAACATAAGGAAATGCTATACATAGGACGACCCAACTTGATATAGAAACTTATACATGTGACATACAGGCCTATAAGGCTTACATGATCACTTGTACAATGAACATAGGCCGACAAGGCCATACAATATTTTATGTATATGACATATGTCTACAAGAATCTAAGAGTACATAAACATCATAAGGTTGGGATAGGCCTTGACATACCGCTCAATATATGTTTAAATCATACTGACCCAATGAGCAACTCTGGAGCAAATGGAGCGCACCAACATCTTCTGCTGAGCTGATAGCCTACTTGGAGGACTCTCAATCTATCTATCGGGACCTGCGGGCATGAAACGCAGCGTCCCCAGGAAAAAGGGATGTCAGTACGAATAAAGTACTAAGTATGTAAGACAGAAAAACATAAATAAGAACAGTAATGTAAAGAGAGATATATGAGATACAACCTGTTGCATTTGAGTGCCTCTAAGAGATAGTGACATGAAATGTGTGATACATATATATACATAATCTTTTAAAAACATCCACCTCTGTGGGCATCATCATCATTATATCGTACCCGACCTCGAAGAGGACTTGGTAAAAACATACCCGGCCATCGTAAGGCTCGTTAGAATCGTACCCGACCACGTGGAGCTCGGTAAACCTAACTGATCAGTGGTTGCACAATAGGTGCCATACCCGGCCGACTATAGCGCATCTCGGTAGAGTAAAATAGATACTATATATAATGCATGTTGGACTCATGGAATCACGCTCTCAACCTTTCGTAGTGACGTAAGGTCGTTGCACATTCGATTAACATTATGGACATCATACCATCATTATAAACTTCACTAGGATTAGAGGATCATACATACTTTCTCAGGATAACTTTATAAGTAAATAACAACATGGAAAACTTTAGTTGCTAGGAGTAGATTCGTTATGAAATAGCGTATCTTGTACGTTACTTTAGATTATACCAAAAGAAAGAAGGAAGTTCCTTAACATACCTTAACCAAGTTGAGTCCTTAATACCTTCCAAGAAACTCTTCAAACAAGTCAACTCAATCTATCATAGCATAAGTAAATTCAAAACCAGTGTTGAGCAAAGACTAAGTCTATAACTTAAGCTAGTAGCTCGTTTGCGTAAATTCGGGCAGCATCTCCCCTGTAACAAGGCCCTCCTACAGTACCATATACCAAAAACATCAAGAACAAAATAATAACAACATGTATGCATTATTTCCCAACCATATATCCACCACAATATATCACAAAACAGCCCACACACCCCAATCACTTCATATATAAAACGACAACAAAAGTAGTGTCAAACGAGCTAAAAATGTAACGACGAATGACCAGCCAACCATTCCATAATTATGTGGTGTTTCTCCACACTTTTTATCCTACAAAACTCTTTAAAACATCAGCAAAATAAACATCCCAAAAGCAACATGAAACAGCCCACAAAAACAGTCCGCTACAAATCGAATAACTCGAACTCACGGCTTCCGATCATCGTCCCGTGAGTTCTAACTATTAGGAAATGAATTTATCAACCTTCCTTATATTTAAAGCTTAAATAGAGAAAGTAGACGTTTCTTTAACTATGAAGTACCTTCCAAAACTCAAACTACAAAGAAAAAGAGAGGCGATATAGTGATACTTTCACCGCAGGGATCGTTCTAGTGTTATCGCTTCTTGATTTCGTAAACCGTGTTGATACCTAATTTTTCCCTATATTATTTTTAAAATGCATATATATTTTCAAAATAATGCATGAGCATCATCTAATACTTTTTCATAATTTTCTGTAATTTTAAAGGAATTTTAATTAATTTATTCCATCATTTTGTTATCTAAATAATTACTAATTGCATCACAAATAATTTTATAAAAAAATTTATTGCTTAATTTTTATCATTTATATTTATATTAAGCTTTAATTATTCTATGCATAATAGTATTTACATCTTTAGGTTATAATTGCAATGACTTTGCAATAATAGCCCATGTGTGCATAATTACTTTACACGAAAATGACTTTTTATACTTTTATAATATTAAGTAATCATTTTCATACACAAATAGCATTTTTCATAATTTACTAACTATTTTTATAAATTATTTTATTAATTGAGTGGGTATTTAAAATATAGCCTCTTTTTAATTGAATTTTCGGATCCCAGCCCAATAACTATCAGCCCAATTACCCTAACCCAAACCCAATTGTTATAACCCAATATCCATAACCCGCCCCATCCAAATTTAATTCTGGTCTTTGATCTTAGAAGATCAACGGTCTAGGATTCATCTTCCATTTTTAATTACACCCAAACCTAAACCCTACCCCCCATTTTCCAAATCTGTCGCCCTTCCACCCCTTCTCTTCTCTCTTCTCTCTCACTCCCTTTCTAAGACTAGCTCTCCGTCACTGATATCCCCTTGATTCATGGAGTTTTCCTTCGATTTCAGGCCTTATCGCGCCTCATCTCTCTACTGGTTGTATGATTTCATGTTGCTTGAGGATAATCTCAAGAGATTTGAACCAGATTTTGTCAAAGTCTCTCATTTCTCGATTAATCCGTCTATGTTCACTCTGATATCTGTGAATACTAGTATCTTCGTGTTTTTATGGCGTCAAATCTCTGGTTCAAACCAGATTTTGATTCACCTTTGTTTATTTTCATGAACCTATCTATTTCTGGTTGAATCCGTTTAGATCTCCTTAGATCTGAAGCGATTTTGACTTTGTTCGATATTTTTCCCTTAAAGTTATATGTTTTTGCTATTTATTGTTAACCGATTTTATTTTACCCAAAAATGTTAGGGTTTTGATTTCTAATGGGGCTTCTGCAAAAAATGTTTAAACGTTTAAATGTTTCAACTCTGGTTTTCTTCTTTACTTTTTCGACTGATTTTTACTTGAGTTTCATATCCATGTCTTTGATATGCCTTAGGGTTTCAATTATTTGACTATTTAGTGTAATGTTTTGCCCGTTTACCTTAGCTTTGCCAATTAACGTGTTAATTGATTTATTTGCCTAAATTAGGGTTTGAAATTGTGCTTTCCATTAATACCAATATTTCTTTATCGGATTTTTACATGTTCTTCCCTTATGTGCGATTAATAATTGGTGCTACTTTCCTTAACTCCCTTACTGGCCTGATTTTTGTTATTTGATTATTAGGGCCGACTTATAATTGATCTCTGGACTTACTGCTTACCTTATTTAACCTTAATCTTAAATACTGATTGATTCCGTGTGAGATCATCCTTAAATTAAGTGATACTTACTTGATTCTGCCTGTTAATTGATTCCTGTTAACCTTAATTGACTAATTAACTGATCTTCATACCTTATTTGTGTGCAATTGATTTTCATACCTTATTTGTCTTACTCTATCGTGTACTACTTAAACCCTCTCTTTGTTCTGATTCTAAGACACTTAGACTTACACCGAGACTCTTACACTCACACACACATTTTACAACTTCCTCACTGAACACTTTACAACTTAAAACTCTCAAGCTTTCCGTTCTCTCAAAAAAAACTTAATTTCCCTCTTTTTATTATTCTGATTTGCTGCACTGTTTGGCCGGTCGAAAGCCAAGGCTAGATTCTTAGGGTTCAAATTGCAATTACATTCATGTTCACTTTCTTTCTCAACTGGTATGCTTTAACTCTTGTTATCCTATTTATGTTTTATGTGCTTATGTGGTTAGTTTATTTCAAACCTCAGCTTGCTTCTGTTTGATATATGATTCTTGTTTGCTTCTTTCACAATTGATATGATTTAGCTCATGTTATCCTATTTTGTTCTATGTGCTTATTTGGTTAGTTTATTTCAAACATCGGCATGATTTTGTTTGATATATGTCGGTATGATTCCACTTAGTAATAATGCTAAACTAAGTTATCTCCAATAATGTGAAATCCTGTATAATCAATTGTATGTTCCCTGTTTTGCAAGCATGTAATGTGTGGCTAATTATGTCTGTTGGTTCAAGTGTCTTTTTGTGATTACTTTAAATACTGGTATGAGTATTTAGTCTGAACCAATACCAACCTGCTTGGTCCATGTGCTGAACATGGATTCTGTTTGTTTCTAGGTGGAGTTTTGTTTGCAGACCTGTAATTTGAATCCGTTTGCTCCTGAAAATTAAACTGTTTTCTAAAACTGTCCCCCTACCCTTTATATACTGGTTTCCAAACTTCTACTCTTAGTTATTTAGGTTCCTACCACCCCCAGTGTGAGCACTGCCTAGGGTCCTTGAGACTCCTCCGAACTCTGACACATTGGGGCTGGTCTTCCAATCTTGTATGAATTGTTTCTTTAAGTGTGGTCCTGCTGTGAGCATTGCCCGGGTTCCATGAGGCCCTTGGAAACTTTGACACACTAGGAACCTAATTCTATGTTCCATGGATGGATCCTCATTTATACTTCAGAATTAATATGCTTGAAGGCCTGGCTCCCAGGTTTATATTGGGCCTATGATGGCTTCCTATAGTGTAATGAATATTTTTATGTAATTTATTCATTATGGGATGTAATAATATCTGTAATAAACAGATCTGGGGTTTATTAGTAAAAGTTGGG
>ML256678.1:20967-68735 GCA_005239495.1 Nicotiana undulata
GGGGGGGGGTTATATATCTTTGTTTAAAACTCAGGTAGAAATCTTGCCTATAGGTTATTGTGTTTATTATGTGGGAGATATTGCTCGTCTAGAGATCCTGCCTATAAGATGTTTTTCTGACTGTTTGTGACTCTGGATTTTCACATACTATCTATAGGTTTTCTTTCAATTCTGCATTCGAAATCCATGTTCATAGGATCTACACATATTTCTAATCTCAATGTGCATTAGTGATCATGTATATAGGATCTTATTTGTGTAAATTAATAAACTTTCCTGGCAATGTGTTTAAAAATTCTGCCCACATGTGATTAATGTATTTCATGCCTATAGGAAATAAAAAATCAGTTTCGACTTAGATATCATGCCTATAAGAGAT
This sequence comes from Nicotiana undulata, assembly GCA_005239495.1. Classification (NCBI taxonomy): domain Eukaryota; kingdom Viridiplantae; phylum Streptophyta; class Magnoliopsida; order Solanales; family Solanaceae; genus Nicotiana; species Nicotiana undulata. The sequence continues at coordinate 21,347 of ML256678.1, forward strand.
AAAAAATCAGTTTCAAAACCTAGAAATCATGTCCATAGGATTTAAACTAGCAGATATCATGTCTATAGGGTGAAATCAGTTTCAAAACCTAGAAATCATGTCTATAGGAGTTTAAGTTAATTCTGCAAAATTAGAAAGCATTCCTATAAGATCTAAAAAAGATAAAATTTGTCTTTATGAGCCACTCGCTTAGGAATAATGTTATAGGTCTACAATTGACAGTTGTAGATACCATGCCTATAGGATTTTGTTAATCAGTTCTTGTTATCACTTAGGAAAACCTGTAGGGTTATTAAGAATTCTGGGCCTAACAATTGTGACATCTTGCTGCCTAAAAGTGCCCCGATTCAAGGCTTAATAAAATCAGTAGGAAAATTGATAGGTCCCGGTGCTCACCTTAATAAAACGGTTGTCTTACATTCTGTTTCTGCTCATCTAGATATCCTGCCTATAGGATCCTTAAATTAATGAAATTTGCTGATTTAATTGTGTGCATTTGTTGTCTACTTGTGGAGGTTAATATGAGCCCTTATTTGCTCCTTACATGATAGTCCTATCTGAATTTGTTTGTCGCTTAGATTTTCCTCATTTTAAGCAACATAGGTCAGTCTAGAACTACCCTAAATAGAGGTCCTAAATACCTCCAGGACCATAGGTAAGGGACGGGTAGTGCATGTATAAGGAACGAGTTAGAAGCTACTAGAACGCTTAGGTTACGACTGAAAGATAGTAATTGGGTAGTAAAGGAGATGATGACATGTGCGCTAATACTTGAGTAGCAACCCAACTTGGGGAAAGTTACCAAGTATTGCATGGAATGATCCTATAGGCTAAAAAACTTAGGACCTTTTTATCCTGCTTAAAGTAATCTGTGTTTGTCTAAGCTGTTTTATTTCCTTTTTTAAGTAGACTAATTCGCTTAATGAAGTTCGGCCGGGACCCACCTTTGTGGACCTCGCGGGGTGCCTAACACCTTCCCCTCAAGGTAATTTCGAGCCCTTACCCGATCTCTGGTAATGCAAACTAGTTTCATGAGTTAATTACTGTAGGTGACCTAACACACCTTAATTCGTTAGGTGGCGACCCTTCAAATCCCATACCCCATCCCAAAAGGAAGGGAGTTGTCTCAGAATGTTGAAACCCGATTTCGCGAGGAAAAGGGAGCGCGACAACATGGCGACTATGTTGGGGATAATTCTTAGGCTCTTAGCATAGCGAATTTGATTTTTTGTGAATTAGTCTTTAAGCGTGCTTTATTCTGTTAATACTTGCACACCCTTTCCCTTTCCCTCTCTATGTGAATTTATTTGTCTGTTTTCAAGCATTTACGATTTCTCTTTACTATGGAAACTGACTTGTCTCTTTCTTTTCGTTCTTAACTGCCTTTTGAATTATTAAATACCGCATTTATCATTTTTCAACGTGCAAATACATTACAACGTGCTATTTTCTGTTGCATAAAATCATGCTCAACATCATATTCCACCCGTGCGTAATCAATACCATAACAAAGCTTGATGAGTGTTTGCGCTCTTCATATATATCACCCCTTTGAATTTCGGAGAGGCTTATTTGCGGTAAAACTAGTCGATCAGCGATGCAGTCGACGATTCCGTGCATTTTCCCCTTAAGTTGTCCGCTTGAGGGTACCAGTCTAGACATCTATAAGCAACCCTACTCTTATTATAATTGTACATGCATCATGGTCAAACTTAGCCGGGTTAGTATGTTGTCCATATAATGACCCTTTAAGAAATCCTTGTCCAAAAGTCCACCGGGGTTTCTATAATTCTAACGGATGCTACCACGATCCATTTATTTGGAGAAATAAGTGCCAATATGCTAATTACTGATGTATAAATAGTCGAATCTGGAGGGGGAAAGGGCTTAACCTTATTTGTTTTGCATAAAATGAGTCACGAAGTCCCCAGGTTCGGGATGGTCCATAACATACCACCATTGTTGCTATATTGGGGGGGAAAATCTTTCATCAAGTGACAAAAAGCATGTAAAAAAGGTCTTGGGAAATTTGCCTTCTTTATTGGACATCCAACCGAACAATATATTAATCGAAGCTATGTTCTGGGACGGAGAAAGGTCCATGTTCTGCTTTGGAAACATAGAAATGACCCCTCTTTTGTAAGAAATAGGGGGATTCGCTGGAATACCTTGGGACAATCCCGGTTTATTGGTACCGGAAAACCGTACCGCCAGGGGGTTTCTGAAAATTATGGGTTTGGAAAAGAATGACGATTTGGAGTGCTTGAATAAGTCCTACATACCCGTTGACTACCTCTACGAACGATATGGTCATAGCAAATCCTATCGTATCTTCCATGATGAATTCTCTATCAATTCCTTGGGTTGTATTCACCGCAAGGTTTTTGTGTTCATCGTCTGCTTCCTGGGTATGATAGTGTTTCCGATGCAAGGGGACACAATTCACACCATACTGGCCATGGTAACTAAAATCTTAATGGAAGGAATCGAGGGGAAAACATATACCATTGTCCCTATGATCATATAAGACATATATCGGGCCTTGGACTGCTGCCAGAAGGGGTTCAAACACTTCGAGGGTTGTAATCTGCTGCTACAGGTTTGGTTGTTAGAGCATCTCCAGAGAGGTTAGTACCGTCAAGAGTTTCCACGAAGGTCGTGGAATGGATCATATATCTTTCCATCACCCTAAGAGAATGAACTATATCCGAGACAGGTTTGCTCAACCAGAGAACGCTACAGAATGGGTGCAGCTTTTTGACAATTTGACTGAGGATAAGGTTCAATGGATGTTCGAATGGTTTCCTACTGATGAGTTCATCATCAGATCTAGGGACGCTCCGTACTTGGTATTGATCGGGTTAAGGGGCATATACCATTATGTTCACATCAGGGTTATGAGACAAGCATGCAGGAAGTAAGTCATACCGCGAGTTTGTAAAATGAGTCACTATAGGGCAGATTTTCAGGATGACGACATCCCATACAAATGTGAAGCTCAGCCTATGTGACACTCAAAGATTATTGTAGAAAAGGACACCATCGAGCCAGACCGATATCACGCGGGGCATGTGCGTTTTTACCCATCATGATTGGAAGATAGCATAGAAGGAATAGTTGAGCCGGGGATCGATCGAGAAAACAGGGTCATAGATGAAGTTGCTGAAGCCCAAGTGAAATAACACAAATTGCGCAAAAGGGTTCATGAGTCCAAGGCCGAGCATCTGGAGCAACACAAAACTGATATGGAACTGATCAATGAATGGAGGGAAATGGCTATCAAGTCTAATGAAAGGTTGGAATATCTGGAGCAGGGTCTGATGGAGCTGGAAGAGAAAACAAGGAAAAGAGTCGTCGACTACCAGAATACTGAGGGAAGCGAAGGAGGACATCTAGCAAAGGTATACCTGCTGCTAGGCATGCGCGACCTGGGAATCTGATCGATGGAGCTAAGAAGATCAAGCCTGGGGAAGGTCCTTTTGGGACCAAGTAGATTAGGTTTATTTGCTCTTTCAAATGTAATAAGCCCAAGTGCCATTAGTGACTTATCTTATTTAGCGTTGTTTTAGATTCATATGTTTTTACATTAATGAAATGAGGCAATTATTGGCACTGAAATTCTCCAAATCAACTTGTCGCTAGGCCTACTTCGGGCACAGCGAGACTCCCAAATTAGGACGCAAATTTACATTCCCTCAATATGTGTTTAAATTCTGCAAACATTTTTTTTTGAACTCTTACTGACTTGGTTACCTTTTGTTTTTTTTCTTTCTGATTATTCCCATTCCCCAAGGTTGGTTCACGCATACTAGAATTATCTGCTTATCATACCATATCCATAGGCCCTCCACATTCTCCTCCGCTAAGTATACCAAAAGGCAAAGGGAAAGCTAAAATGGATGGTATGAACGGCATCAGAAAAGACAACACTGCACATGTTGAAAATGTGGAAACTTCCGATGGTCGGGGCACTCAAGCCCCAGATGATTTGGTTTTACGGCTTGAGCAGAAGATACTTGAACTACAAGGCGAGCTTGAGCAAGTCCGTAACTTGGCAAATCTCTCCCTCACACTGAATGTCCCAGATACCAACACCCAAAACCCGACACCACCTCAGAATACACCCAACAAACGCCCGCAGAATCCTTACGCACCTCACTAGTATACAACCCCTCCTCAAAATCAACATCTCCCTGCTCACTACCCGCAAACCACTCATCACACTCCTCAGAATACCCCACAAATTATCCCCAAACTCCAAAACTCAACTAATGATCACCACTATACCCAAAATCCTTGCATTCACCAAAACAACCTTATATACATGGAAACCTTACCTCACTCCACTCAACCAATTTCATATACACCAGAATCCGCCGAGAAGGACCTGCTCATCAAAACTATGGCTGAGGAACTCAAGAAACTAACAAGCCGAGTCTAGGGTGTTGAAGGAGGTAAAAGGATAGAAGGTCTGAATTACGAAGATTTGTGCATACAGCCATATGTGGAACTGCCGAAGGGTTACAAACCTCCCAAGTTCAAAATATTTGATGGGATGGGTGACCCCAAGGTTCACCTAAGAACTTACTATGACAAGCTCGTGGGGGTCGGAAAAGATGAAAGGATTCGCATGAAGCTGTTCATGAGAAGCCTTATTGGAAATGCCCAGTCTTGGTACATAAGCTTGAATCCCAAGAAATGGGCTAATTGGGTGAGCATGGAGTCAGATTTCATGGACAGGTTCAGATTCAACACGGAGAATGCACCGGATGTTTTCTATATCCAGAACCTTCAGAAGAGGCAAAGGTCAGGCCGGCATTAGATGAGGAACAGATGAGCAAGTTCTTTCTTTGTCAGGGCACATGATCCACAATATTATGAAAGGCTAATGGTCATTGAGAATCATAAGTTCTCTGATATCATCAAGCTCGGAGAAAGGATCGAGGAAGGTATTAAAAGTGGAATGGTGACGAATTTCGAGGCATTGCAGGCCACAAACAAAGTATTGCAATTAGGTGGTATATCGAAAAAGAAAGAAGTGAGGACAATAATGGTTTCCCCAAGTCCGAAAACTCCATTTGTATACCAAACACCTCCACCCACATACCAACCTTCACCCCCCAGATATTCCCAACATGTTACCGCCTACCATACCTATAATTCCCAACCATACTATTTTTAGTCACCTCCAACTCGTCCAAACTACCAAAAACCCAGGCCTAATTTTGACCACAAACCACCCAGATAGTACACTGCCATTGCTGAACCCATCGACCAGTTGTACGAAAGGTTGAAAGCTGCTGGATATGTTACCCCTATTCGCGTTGTGGCAATGGAAAATTTGTCTCAAGGGGTCAATCCAAACAAGACATGTGCGTACCATTCTGGTATAAAGGGACGCACTATTGATGAGTGCCACACCCTGAATGACAAAATCCAGACATTGAATGATAATAAGGTCATACAGGCAATGGAAACTAGACCTAATGTCCCCAACAATCCCCTCCCAGATCATAGGGGTGAAGGGGTCAATGTGATAGAAACTGACGAAGAGTAGGATCTTGAGGGATCAATTGGGCTTATTCAAGAAGGTGATGATCCTAAGAAACCTGCAGTAACACTCAACCCCATTGCGTTACATGTACAACTTCCAGTTGAAGTCGAAGTAGCTGCATCGGTTCCTTTCAAAGTATAAATAACACCACATGCGGCAACACCCGCTCCATTTGAGGTGAAAGTGGCCACACCTTTCACTATAACGGTGGCATCCACACCGCCCTTCAGTTCCAATGTTGTACCTTGGTATTATGTGGCCGAGGCTAGAATAAAAGGGAAATTCGAAAATGGAAGAATCCGGCGCTGCACAAGGAATGACCAGAACAGGAAAGGTTTATACTCCTGAACATTTGGGAGAAACCAGTAAGAAAGCTTCCAGCAAACCACCTGTTACTGAGACTGGTCCAGATGACCTCTAGAGGAAAGTACAGGCAAGGGAGTACTCTGTCGTTGATCATCTAAACAAGACTCCCGCCCAGATATCTATCCTGTCATTGCTGCAAAATTCTGAGGCACACAGGAATGCTTTGATGAAGGTGTTGAATGAAGCATATGTTCCAAACAACATCACTAGCGGAGAAATGGCCAATATGGTGGGGCAGGTGCTAGAAAGCCACAAAATCACTTTCCATGAGGACGAGCTGCCACCTGAAGGGTTAAGTCATAACAAGGCACTGCACATCACAATGCAATGTGAAGATAAATTCATCGCCAGAGTTTTGGTAGATGGAGGATCCAGCCTCAATATTTTCCCGTTGACAACTCTGAAGAGGTTGGGCAAGGGTTTACATGAGATACAAGCAGGGACTATGAATGTGAAAGCGTTCGATGGGTCTCAAAGGGCTACCATTGGAGAAACTAATCTCTGCTTTCAGATGGGTCCCACTTGGTTCAACGTTGAGTTTCATGTGCTAGACATATCAGCCTCCTACAATCTGCTGTTGGGAAGACCGTGGATACATGCCGCTGGGGCTGTAGCATCTACTTTGCACCAGGCTGTGAAGTTTGAGGGGAACCATCAAGAAGTGATCATCCATAGAGATGGGATCAACCCTATTTACACCAGTCAGACCGTTCTGGTGGTAGTAAATAGAAGGAAGTTAGGTGGAGAAACCTACCATCGCATCGAGCGTGTTAACGCAATCTAAAAGGATAAGTGGTGGAGTATCAATATAGAAAGCATATTGGCATGGAAAGGGTACGAACCTAGCAGGGGGGCTCGGTAAAAACCTTCAGGGTATCTCCAAGCCAATTCAGTTGAAACACCATGGAACAACCTTTGGGCTGGGATATCAGTACACCTGGCAGGAATACGATGATTGGTCACCACCATGGCGTGGTCCATACTAACCTCTTGAGAAACCCGTGCCGCACTTAAGTCAGACCTTCCATCATGTGATATCATATGGGGATCAGAGGAAGAAGAAGCATTGGCAACATTGAGGAATTTGTTCTTGGAAGATGATGATATGGACTGCTGTGTGATCGTCGAGGATGAGGAGGAGCAAGGCCATACAATCAAAGTTGTGGAGAGAGGAGCATTCCTCAACAACTGGACTGTTAGACTATCAAGGGCCCGACGAGTCCCGGGGTGGCAAGGCTGAATAACATTGTTTACTTTTTCTAAAAAATGATTTCCACTTCTGCATTTTTCTTTTGTCTTAAATAATATTTTCAACGTTCCAAAAAAGTTATTTGAGTTATTGTAAATCATTTTGTTTGACGCTTTAAATGGCTCGATGTTTTATTTTTACTTTTCTCTCATATTTTTATCCCTACAGCATTACCATTTCCTATCTTGATGAATCGACAATTGTGACATGTAATGAGACAACGCAATAAAAGGATAGTGATTTAGAAGAAATAGAAGAATAGGATGTAATAACTAAAGAGATCGTCAGAGAAGTAGAGAATTTTGAGAACAAGCCCAAGTCCAACCTGGACGAGACCTAGATAGTCAACTTGGGAGATTCTGAAACCGTCAAAGAAACCCGCATAAGCATCCATTTGCCACCGTCAGATAAAGAGGAATACACTTGGTTCCTGAAAGAATATGAGGATATATTTGCATGGTCATATGACAATATGACCGGATTGAGCACGTCCATAGTGGCTCACAAGTTGCCCACAAATCCAATGTGCACGCCAGTAAAGCAGAAACTCAGGAAATCCAAGCTGGACATGAGCTTGAAAATCAAGGAGAAGGTTACTAAACAGATCAAAGCCAAGGTCCTCAAGGTAGTTGAATATCAAACCTGGTTAACAAACATTGTGCATGTTCCGAAGAAGGATGGAAAAGTCAGAGTCTGTGTTGATTATCGGGATCTCAACAGAGCAAGCCCAAAGGATGATTTCCCACTGCCGAATATACACATTCTGATTGATAATTGTGCCAAGCATGAACTCCAGTCCTTTGTAGATTGCTTTGCAGATTACCATCAGATCTTGATGGATGAAGAAGATGCCGAGAAAACAACCTTCTTTAAACCATGGGGAGTATACTGCTACAAAATGATGCCATTCGGTCTAAAAAATGCTGGAGCCACCTATATGAGGTCCATGAAAACAATTTTTCATGGCATGATACATAAAGAGATAGAGGTATATGTGGATGATCTTATCATTAAATTCAAGAAGGCTGCATATCACATAGCAGACTTGAGGAAATTTTTTGACCAGTTGCGGAAGTACAACCTGAAGCTAAATCCCGCAAAGTGTGCATTAGGGGTTCCTGTCGGAAAGTTGTTAGGATTCATCGTCAGTCGTCGAGGAATATAGTTGGACCCATCAAAGGTAAAAGTCATCCAAAAATTACCACCACCAAAAGCAAGAAAGATGTGATGAGTTTCCTGGGACGCCTCAACTACATCAGCCGTTTTATAGCACAATCCACAGTAATATGTGAGCCGATTTTCAAAATGCTGAAGAAGGACGCTGCAACCAGTTATACCGAGGATTGTCAAAGGGATTTTGAAAAAATCAAGGAATACTTGTCCACACCACCAGTCTTAGTCCCACCGGATCCGGGTAGACCACTGCTACTCTACCCTGTAGTGTTAGATAGAGCTTTCGGTTGTGTTCTAGGACAACATGACGATAGAGGGAGAAAGGAACATTCCATCTATTACTTGAGTAAGAAGTTCACTCCTTATGAGGCACGGTACTCTCTGCTAGAACACACTTGTTGCGCTCTAACCTGGATAGCTCAGAAGCTGAGGCACTACTTCTGTTGTTATACGACATATACCATATCGATAATGGATCCCTTGAAATACATCTTTCAGAAACCCATGCCCACTAGGAAGCTGGCCAAGTGGCAAATCTTGCTGAGTGAGTTCGACATCGTCGATGTAACTCAGAAAGCAGTCAAGGGACAACCTTGGGCAGACCACCTTGCCAAAACTCCTGTGGGAGGAGAATACGAAGCCCTGAAAACGTATTTTCCCGATGAAGAGGTATCCTTAGTGGGAGAAGACATTGTTGAGGCCTATGACGGTTGAAGGATGTTTTTCGACGGAGCTGCGAATTTCAAGGGAGTAGGTATTGGAGACGTCTTGGTATCAAAAACTGGTCAACATTATTCGTTGTCTGCAAAACTCAGATTCCCCTACACTAACAACATGGAAGAATATGAAGCTTTCATATTAGGACTCAACTTGGTTGTTGATATGAACGTTCAGGAATTGCTGGTGATCAGTGATTCATATATTCTTGTCGACCAGGTACAAGGAGAGTGGGCTACCAAGAATTCCAAGATACTACCTTATGTGCATCATGTGAAATAAATGAAGAAGAGGTTCACAAAGATAGAGTTTTGGCATGTCCCCAGAATTCAGAATGAATTTGTAGATGCGTTGGCTACCTTGTCATCAATGATACAACATCCAGACAAGAACTTCATCGGCCCCATTCCAGTAAGGATCCATAATCGTCCGGCATCTTGTACTCACGTTGAAGAGGAAATAGACGGAAAACTTTGGTTCCACGACATCAAAAAGTATTTGGCAAAAGGAGAATACCCGGAGCATGCACGCTTCAGAGGTTGTCCAATCACTTCTTCCAGAGTGGAGGAACCCTATATAGAAGAACTCCTGATCTGGGATTGCTAAGGTGTGTTGACGCAAAGGAGGCTTCTAAATTGCTCGAAGAGATACATCCCGGAACCTGCGGCCCACATATGAATGGCTTTGTCTTGGCCAAGAAGATACTCAGGGCCAGATACTTTTGGATAACTATGGAAGCAGACTGCATCCAGTGTGTTCAGAAGTGCTACCAATGTCAGATACATGTAGACATGATACGAGTACCGCCGAACGAGCTTAATACAACAAGCTCACCTTGGCCCTTTTTGCCTGGGGAATGGATGTCATTGGTCCAATCGAGCCCACCGGTTCATTTTAGTGGCCATCGACTACTTCACTATATGGGTTGAAGCTGCATATTACAAAGCTATGACCAAGAAGGTTGTTGCGGATTTTGTTCGCGCCCGAATTGTTTGTCGATTTGGGGTTCCAGAGTCCATCATCACCGACAATGCCTCCAATCTCAATAGTGATCTAATGAAATCCATGTGTGAGACTTTCAAAATCAAGAACAAGAATTCCATAGCATATAGGCCTAAAATGAATGGAGTTGTGGAAGCCGCCAACAAAAACATCAAGAAAATACAGAGAAAATTGTAGAAAATCACAAACGATGGCACGAGAAACTACCATTCGCCTTACTGGGATACCGTACCACAGTCCGCACATCAACTGGGGCAACCCCCTATTTTCTGGTTTATGGTATTGAAGTTGTCATTCTCGCCGATGTGGAAATTCCTTCCTTGAGAATCATACAAGAAGCCTAACTCGGCGACACGGAATGGATAAGGAGTCGTTATGAGCAACTAGCCATCATAGACGGAAAAAAAAAGATGAATGCAGTATGTCACGGCTAGCTTTATCAGAACAGAATGTCCAGAGCCTTCAACAAAAGAGTTAAGCCAATACAGTTCGCACCGGGGCAGCTGGTGCTGAGAAAGATCTTTTGCATCAAGATGAAGCCAAAGGGAAATTCTCTCCCAACTGGCAAGGTCCCTACATGGTTCACAGAGTACTCATAGGAGGGGCGCTCATACTCGCAGATATGAACGGGGAAATTCGGACAAAGACAATCAACTCAGATGCAGTAAAAAGATGTTATGTGTAAATCATTTTATGTTCCTCCACATGATGTAAATTGAACTACGCTTGACCTGATTCCCGTTTAAGAGGGGATACGTAGGCATCCATGTGGGTTTCGATCACAATTCAATTAAAATTTCTATTTCCCCCATAATCAGAAACTGGGGAAGAATTTTGAGAAGGACCCTCAAAATTCCGAAGCGAGTTCAGCCAACCGCAGCGTATGGAGCGATAAGAAAGGTCATCTAGCTAACTGGGGCAGAATTTTGAGGAGGACCCTCAAAATTCTACTACAGAAGAAGTCGTAATGTCTCTGATTGTGTCACAATTACTGGTTTTTCTAACTAATTTCTAAACTATATACTGCTATGTCTTTTGAAAATTATGCATGCATGCTTTTGAAAAAGAAACTTTGCTTTAGCAAATGCTACCCTAATATCTTGAACAGGGTCCTCAGACTGAACGGAGCAAATCGAGCAAGCAAAGGAATGAACCAACCCCCCCCCCCCCCCCCCCCCCCACTCCAAAAAACACTCCCCCACAATACTCACAAATTTTCTTTGGATGCAGGACTATATCATCATGATAAACATTGTCGTAACAACACAATCACTATGCATGAAAAACATTGTCAGCTAAGAATACTTCACTCTTACTCTTACACTTGCATGAGACTAAGCTCTGTCCCAAAGCCTTGCATGAGGCTAAGCCCTACCTCTCCACTTGCATAAGGCTAAGCAGTGCCTTCTCCTTGCATGAGACTAAGCTCTGTCTCAAACCTTGCATGAGGCTAAGCCTTGCCTCCCTATTTGCATAAGGCTAAACACTGCCTTCTCCTTGCATGAGACTAAGCTCTGTCTCAAACCTTGCATGAGGCTAAGCCCTGCCTCCCTATTTGCTTAAGGCTAAGAACTACCTTCTCTTTGCATGAGACTAAGCACTGTCCCGAATCTTGCATGAGGCTAAGCCCTGCCTCTCCACTTGCATAATGCTAAGCACTGACTTCTCTTTGCATGATACTAAGCCCGGTCTCAAATGACTTGCATGAGGCTACCCTGCCTCTCTGTTTTCATAAGGCTAAGCATTGCCTTCTCTTTGCATAGGACTAAGCACTGTCCCGAATCTCTCACGAGACTAAGCACTGTCTCTTTTGCATCGGGCTAAGCTCTGCACTCAACTTCACACAAGACTAATCTCTGTCTTGTTGCCTCTAGCATCATGTCCCTGCACCTCGTGGGCTGAAATATAGCCAACTTGTCCGAAAGCGTCATAGTCTAAAGGCACCATCCTCATAGCCGGAAGACATCATGCCATGGCTTGAGGATCTCTCAAACTTGTACATAATTGTTCAAAGGCGTCATGGTTCGGAGGCACCATTTTCATGGCCCGAGAACATCATTTCATGGCATGCGAATCCCTTACCGCACAATTCATGGCCCGGGGCATCATGGTCCAAGGACTTCATCCTCCACTTCCAAAGATAGTTTTCATGGTCTGAAGGGAAGTTGCATCATGTCTAAATTTACGTAAAATTTACACGTATATGCTTGCAGTACATCTTTTGACCTGCAGGTGACCTAGTGAGTAATTGTTATCCCAACAGGAGTGATCCTGCTCCAGTTCCTTCAGAATATTTCAAACATGACCGCTCGCCATAACCGTTTTATCCTACTCGAAACCTTTTGCCGGTCCTTATGACAACTTCATTGGTTTATTCCGCTGGTGGATCCAGAACTACACCCGGTCTAATTCCTGTAAAACCAGGAATATGTAGGTAGCTTGAAATCCAAAGTACGACCTATATATCTCAAGTCACTCTATTCGGTCAAAATTGGCCATTATATCTTTACGCGATAACTCTTTCATCCTTCCCGGGTAAAGAGGGGCAGATGTTGATACCAATTTTTTCCTATGTTATTTTCAAAATGCATATATATTTTCAAAATAATGCATGAGCGTCAATTAATACTTTTCCATAATTTTCTAAAATTTTAAAGGATTTTTAATTAATTTATTCCATCATTTTGTTATCTAAATAATTACTAATTGCATCACAAATAATTTTATTGCTTAATTTTAGACATTTACATTTATATTAAGCTTTAATTATTGTATGCATAATAGTATTTACATTTTTAGGTTATAATTGCAATGACTTTAGAATAATAGCCCATGTGTGCATAATTACTTTACATGAAAATGACTTTTTATATTTTTATAATATTAAGTAATTATTTTAAATTATTTTCATCCACAAATAACATTTTTCATCATTTATTAACTATTTTTATAAATTATTTTATTAATTGAGTGGGTATTTAAAATATAGCCTTTTTCAATTAAATTTTCGGACCCCAGTCCAATAACTATCACCCCAATTACTCTTTTTAATTTCTCTCTTTCTATTATTCTGATTTGCTGCACTGTTTGGCCGGCTGAAAGCCAAGGCTAGATTCTCTGGGTTCAAATTGCCATTACATTCCTATTCACTTTCTTTCTCAACTGGTATGCTTTAACTCCTGTTATCCTATTTCTCTTCTATGTGCTTATGTGGTTAGTTTATTTCAAACATCAGCATGCTTCTATATAATATATGATTCCTGTTTACTTCTTTCTCAACTGATATGATTTAACTCATGTTATCCTATTTTGTTCTATGTGCTTATTTGGTTAGTTTATTTCAAACATCAGCATGCTTTTGTTTGATATATGCCTATATGATTCCACTTAGTAATAATTCTAAACTAAGTTATCTCCAATAATGTGAAACCCTGTATAATCAGTTGTGACTTCCCTATTCTGCAAGCATGTAATGTGTGGCTAATTCTGTCTATTGGTTCAAGTGTCTTTTTGTGATTACTTTAAATACTGGTATGAGTATTTAGTCTGAACCAATACCAACATGCTTGAGCCATGTGCTGAACATGGGTTGTGTTTGTTTCTAGGTGGAGTTCTGTTTGCAGTCTTGTAATTTGAATCTGTTTGCTCCTGAAAATTAAATTGTTTTCTAAAACTGTCACCCTATCCTTTATATACTGGTTTCCAAACTTCTACTCTTAGTTATTTAGGTTCCTACCATCCCCAGTGTGAGAACTACCTAGGGTCCTCGAGACTCCTCTGAACTCTGACACATTGGGGTTGGTCTTCCAATCTTGTATGAACTGTTTCTTTAAGTGTGGTCCTGGTGTGAGCATTGCCCTGGGTCCCTGAGGCCCTTGGAAACTTTGACACATTAGGAACCTAATTCTATGTGCCATGGATGGATCCTCATTTATACTTCAGAATTAATATGCTTGAAGGCCTGGCTCCCAGGTTTATATTGGGCCTATGAAGGCTTCCTATAGTGTAATGAATATTTTTATGTAATTTATTCATTATGGGTTGTAATAATCTTTGTAAAAAACAGATATGGGGTTTATTAGTAAAAGTTGGGGGGGGGGGGGTTCTATATCTTTATTTAAAACTCGGGTAGAAATCTTGCCTATAGGTTATTGTGTTTATTTGAGACTCCGAATTTTCACATTTTTGGCATATTAGAGACACTGCCTATAGGTTTTCTGTCAATTCTGTATTAGAAATCCATGTTCATAGGATCTACACATATTTTCAAACTCAACTTGCATTAGTGATCATGTATATATGATCTTATTTGTGTAAATTAATAAACTTTTCTAGAAATATGTTTAAAAATTCTTCCCACATGTGATTAATGGATTTCATGCCTATAGGAAATAAACAATCATTTTCGACTAAGATATCATGCCTATAGGAGATAAAAAATCAGTTCCAAAACCTAGAAATCGTGTCCATAGGATTTAAACTAGTAGATATCATGTCTATAGGGTGAAATAGGTTTCAAAACCTAGAAATCATGTCTATAGGAGTTTAAGTTAATTCTGCAAAATTAGAAAGCATGCCTATAAGATCTAAAAGAGATAAAAACTGTCTTTATGAGCAACTCGCTTAGGAACAATGTTATAGGTCTACAATTAATAGTTGTAGATACCATGCCTATAGGATTTTGTTAATCAGTCCTGGTTATCACTTAGGCAAACCTGTAGGGTTGTTAAGAATTCTGGGCCTAACAATTGTGACATCTTGCTGCCTAAAAGTTCCAAGATTCAAGGCTTAATAAAATCAGTAGGCAAATTGATAGGTCCCGGTGCTCGCCTTAATAAAACGGTTGTCTTACATTATGTTTCTACTCATCTAGATATCCTGCCTATAGGATCCTTAAATTAATGACATTTACTGATTTAATTGCATGCATTTGTTGTCTACTTTGTGGAGGTTAATATGAGCCCTTATTTGCTCCTTACATGATAGTCCTATCTGAATTTTGTTTGTTGCTTAGATTTTCCTCATTTTAAGCAACATAGGTCATTCTAGAACTACCCTAAATAGAGGTCCTAAATACCTCCAGGACCATAGGTAAGGCACGGATAGTGCACACATAAGGAATGAGTTAGAAGCTACTAGAACTCTTAGGTAACAACTGAAATTTAGTAATTGGGTAGTAAAGGAGATGATGACATGTGCGCTAATACTATGAGTAGCAGCCCAACTTGGGTAAAGTTACCAAGTATTGCATGGAATGATCCTATAGGCTAAAAAACTTAGGACTCTTTTATCCACCTTAAAGTAATCCGTTTTTGTGTAAGTTGTTTTATTTCCTTTTTTTAAGACTAATTCACTTAGTTATGTCCGGCTGTGACCTACCTTTGTGGACCTAGAGGGGTGCCTAACACCTTCCCCTCAAGGTGATTTCGAGCCCTTACCCGATCTCTGGTAATGCAAACTAGTTTCATGAGTTCATTACTCTAGGTGCCCTAACGCATCTTAATTTGTTAGGTGGCGAGTCTTCAAATCCCATACCCCATCCCAAAAGGAAGGGAGTTGTCTCAGAAATGTCGAAACCCGATTTCGCGAGGAAAAGGGGGCGCGTCACACCGGATTTTAATCCTCTTTGAAACCCTTGAGGAGAGATTAAGATAGGTTTTTATGGTGTTATATGGTCGGGATGTATGTAATAGTGAAGATAGAGACGAGCTAAAACCAATATATAAACGTTTGAAAAGTCAAAGAGGTGCTAGCTTGGCATGGCCCATCTTCTGACGCTTATATCTTTTTATCCGAATGTCGTATGAACGAATGGTAAAAAGTGTTGGAAACTAAATAAAGACCTTCAATTTGGTATATAATATGTCCCAATAAGACCTTATATAACACACGAAATGTATTGCTCAAAAAGCTTTAGTGACACACCTACTTGTCACTTATGATGTTTGCGCAGTCTCAGGAAGATGCAAATATCTCTCTACTCCTATGTCGTATCGATGAACAGTTTAATGTGTTTGAAACTAGACTCATAGATATTCAATTTGGTGGGTAGATTACCCCGTAACTCCAAGTAAATTTGGAGAAAAGATTAGTAATATTGGACCTAAAGTTTAAGTAAAAATTATGAACGTAAGTTTCGACAACTTTTGTCGACTTTTGTTCCACAACTTGCTTGACTTCAAAACGTAACACAAAAATATCATAAGACTAGAATGTGTCATAACATAACTTCCTCATCATATTAACCACTCTAGTCTCACCCTAAAAGTTCATGTTATAACATTCCAGATGTGTCGACTTTCGACGAAACTTATTTTCTTCAATTGGTTTAGCTTCTAAGCATTCCAACCCTCTTGGTACTTGTAGTCCATGATCTTAAATATTTGTAACCTCCAAGTTAACATTATTAACTTAATTTATTTACTTTCAAAGACGATCTCATTTCTTAGCTTAAATCAATTGACTTACGACGTACTCTCACGTACGAAAATATGAGGTGTAACATCATATACTTATGATCCCAGAATATTTTCCTTAGATCTTGAGAACCGGAAGACTCCTCCAACAAATCCTTCAATCGAGGAGCCTACCACTTTGGAGTTAAAGCCTTTGCCTTCACATCTCAGGTATGAGTTTCTTGGCCCTTGTTCTACTTTACCTGTTATTATTTCCTCTTTCTTGACGAACGTGCAGGTAGATTCTACTTTGGCGGTGCTCCAAAAGAGGAAGAAAGTTAAAGGTTGGACATTGGCGGATATTCGGGGTATAAGCTCCGCCTTTTTCATGCACAAGATTATTTTGGAGGAGGATGAAAAAACCTCCATGGAACATCAAAGAAGATTAAATGAAGCAATGCAAGAGGTAGTGAAGAAGGAGATCATCAAATGGTTGGATGTCGGGGTTATTTAACCCTTTTTCGATAACTCGTGGATCTTTCCAGTGCAATGTGTCCCAAAGAAAGAGGGCATGACTGCGATAACAAATGGAAAGAATGAATTGATCCCCACAAGAACTGTCATTGGATGGAGAGTGTGCATGGACTATAGGAAGCTCAACAAAGTCACTCAGAAAGATCATTTTCCGCTTCCATTTCTTGATCAAATGCTTGATAGGTTGGCCATACGTGCTTTTTATTGCTTCCTTGATGGATAATCCGGCTACAATCAAATTCTTATTGCTCATGGGGACCAAGAGAAGACCACTTTCACTTGTCCCTATGGTACTTTCGCATTTTTGCGGATGCCATTTGGGTTATGCAATGCACCGGCGACTTTTCAATGGTGTATGATGACCATCTTCACCGATATGGTGGAGGAATTTCTTGAGGTTTTCATGGATGATTTTTTCGTGGTGTGGAATTCTTTTGAAGAGTGTTTGGACAACTTGGACAAGTAATTGGCACGATGTGAGGAAACAAACTTGGTTCTGAATTGGGAGAAATGTCACTTCATGGTCGAGGAAGGCTTTGTCCTTGGTCAAAAGATTTCAAAGCATGGTATTGAGGTTGATAAAGCCAAAATTGAAGTGATCTCCAAACTCCTTTACCCTACATCCGTAGAGAGAGTGAGGAGCATTTTAGGTCATGCGGGGTTCTATCGTCGATTCATCAAGGACTTTTCTAAGGTGGTAAACCCCTTGTGAAATTTTTTGGAGAAGGATGCCAAGTTCCATTTCAACGAAGATTGTATGAAGGCTCGAATTGCTCAAGTACAAGTTGACTACTACTCTTATTATCACCGCACTGATTTGGAGCTTACCTTTTGAACTCATGTGTGATGCAAGCGATGTGGCGGTTGGAGCGGTATTGGGACAATGTATCAACAAGATCTTCCATCCGGTCCACTATGCTAGTAAGACCATGAATGAGGCCCAAGTCAACTACACAGTGACCAAATAAGAGCTCCTTACTATTGTCTTTGCTATGGAGAAGTTCCACCCGTACTTGATGGGTACAAAGGTGATTGTACACATCGACCATGTGGTGCTTCAATATTTGATAAACAAGAAAGATTCTAAAGCAAGACTAATGCGGTGGGTGCTTCTTTTGCAAGAGTTTGATCTAGAGATTCATGACCGCAAAGGGAGTAAAAACCAAGTGGCGGACCACTTGTCTCGTTTAGAGGAGGAGGGGAGGCCACATGATGGCCTTGAGATAAATGATTCATTTCCTGATGAGCAAATCCTAGCCATTTCTATGACCGGGATGCCATGGTTCACCGACTTATCCAATTATCTTGTGAGTGGTATTGTACCAAATGAGTTTTCTTCAAACCAAAGGAAGAAGCTCAAACGGGATTGCCTTGACTATTACTTGGATGAGCCCTATCTCTTCCGGATATGTACCGATGGTGTGATTCGACGATGTGTACCGGAGGAAGAACAAATGGGAATTATTGAGGCTTGCCACTCTTCTCCATATGGTGGTCACCATGGTGGAGCGAGAACGAATACAAAGGTGTTAAGTTGTGGATTCTATTGGCCTACTCTTGAGAAGGACGCTAGCAATCTCGTCAAACATTGTGATGAATGTCAAAGGGCCTGTGGGATTTCCAAGAAATATGAAATGCCCCTAACCACCATCTTGGAGATTGACATTTTTAATGTATGGGGCAGTGATTTCATGGGTCTGTTCGTGAGCTCTTGCGGGAACACTTATATATTGGTAGTTCTGGATTATGTGTCAAAGTGGGTTGAAGTCGTGGCTTTTCCCAACAATGAAGCTCGGAGTGTGGTGGCAAGAACATCTTCACAAGGTTTGGTACACCAAGGGCCATTATTAGTGATGGGGGATCGCACTTTTGTAACAAAGCTTTTGATACTTTACTCTCAAAGTATGGTGTCACTCATAAAGTGGCAACCCCTTATCATTCTCAAGCAAGTAGACAGGTTGAAGCCTCCAACCGGGAGATCAAGAGTATTCTGTCAAAGACCGTGATGCCAACCGGATGGATTGGTCGAAGAAACTTGATGATTCTCTTTGGGCTTATAGGACAGCTTACCAAACACCAATTGGTTTGTCTCTGTATCAGTTAGTGTTCGGGAAAGCTTGTCACCTACCGGTGGAACTAGAGCACAAGGCCATGTGGGCATTTAAGAACCTTAATCTTGAGTGGGATTTTTATGCCAACTTAAAGGTGGCACAATTGAATGACCTTAATGAATTCCGGTTTCATGCATATCCAAGTTCATCCTTGTACAAGTACAACATGAAGTACCTCCATGCCAAGTATATTTGGAATAAAGAGTTCAAAGAAGGATATCTTGTACTATTGTTCAATTCTTGGTTGCGGCTGTTTCCAAGAAAGTTGAAATCCAAGTTGAGTGTTCAATTTGAAATTTTGCATGTGATACCGTTTGGTAAATTAGACTTAAAGAACAAGAATGGTGAAGTTTTTAGAGTCAATGGTCACCAAGTGAAACATTATCTTGGCAGTTGATGATTTCCATATTGTGGCGTTGCTTCATTTCAAGTGATTGATGGTAACCTGCATCGTGTCGCAACGTTAAATCAGGCGCTTCTTGGGAGGCAACCCATGTTTCTTTTCATTTTTTTTTTTCATTTTTCTTCTTTCTAAAAAAGTTTTGTATTGAGCTAACCAGTTTTGATATGAATTGCAGGAATGAGTGTGTATTGCAGGGACAATCTAGAAAAATTGGCCAAGTGTTGAACTTATGCGGACCGCACAAAATTGTTTGCAACCAAAGAGAAGGTTATGCAGTCGCACAATTGGGGACCCAAATTCACGAACTCTCTGAAGTTCGGTTTTTCAAGAAAATGGCCAAAATGCGGACACACACAAAATTATGCGGACCGCACAAGTTTATGCGGCAGCACTCATTTTTTTTGCGGACCACAGAGCTCCATTCATGTACAAGTAAGGATTGCAGACCGCACTCAAAATTGTGCGGCCGCACTCAGGTGAGAATTTTGACCGACTTTTCACCACTATTCACATTTTACGCTCTCTGAACTCCCAAGCCCTAAAAAACACTTTGCAACCCAAAATTGTTCACAAACCTCACTCAATTCATCAAGCTAGATTCTTACCTGCATCATTTTCTATTGGTATGTTCAATTAATGTAGATTTTTGTTCATTTTTCTCTGATTTCTTTGAGTAGTTTAGTCAATTTTAGGCCTAAAAATGTCAAATGTGCTTAATATTTGCTTTAAAATCATGTGGGTAGATTCATACATGTTCATTAGGGACTGGGTAGACCACCAATCTTGTTAATTTGTGCACACCATGCTTAATTTGTGAAAGATTTGCAAGAACCCTAAGTTTAGAGTCGTCACTGTTCAAATTGTGCAACCGCGCACATTTATTTGCGGTCTGCATAATTGGAAAAATAGGGAATTGGTGTATTTGAAATATGGGTGGACTGCACTCAAAATTTGGCTGTCCGTAGAAAAAATGTGCGGCCGCATAAAAATGTGTTCGACCGCACTCTAAAACTTCAGAGAATAAAAACTTTCAGGTTTGGACTTATGTGGCCGCACTCACAATTATGCTTTCCACACTCCAGGTTGTGCGGCTGCACTTCAAAAGTGTGCGGTCCACACTAGACAGTCTACGGCCGCACTCAAAATTGTGTTGTTTGCATTGTCTCAATGAAGACTGATTAGCTGCAATTGTCCTACAACTGTTTTACTTGTTTTGAACTCAACTGACATATGTAACTTGTATTGCAGACAATGTATAGAACTTGTGGTAGAGTTAATACATCAAAGGGGAGAGGTGAATCTTCCCGAGGCAGGGGTAAAGGCACTCACCCTTTGGGAGTTCAATCAAAACCTATTGCCAATAAGTCGACCACTGGTAGAGGAAGGGCCACATAGCCCTCAGAATCTAGATATGATGAAACATCAAGAGAGGCCTCCGAAGGTTAGTCTATAGAGGTTCATCCTGAGCCCCAGTCCCAACCACCTCAACCCACTGGGCGCTATCAATTGTGCAATGAGCCTACAGACAATTCTTCTATTGATTCTGATGGGGGAAGCCAGTTTCCGAGCCCTCCTCTACACCTACTCCTCCAGCACCTATTGATATCGATGATGATGATGTCCCGGATGACGGTAGAAGGGGAGACACTCAAGTGGGTGATATTGAGAGGACTAAGAAGAGAGAAATGTGGGAAGATATATTTGTCATCCTGTCAGCATTCAACAGATTCCAGGAGTTTTGGCCCATGAGGTCGCTCACACTTGAGCGAAAATTCTTGATAAAGGATTTGGATATTTATAATCCAAATTTCCTTAAACAATTCCAGGAGCGCAAGGGATGGAAGTGGTTCACTCACCTGGTCTTAGATGAAAATGAGCACTTGGTCAGGGAGTTCTACGCAAATGTAGCTCATATCAAGAAGGCAACAAAAGTGGCGAACGTGAGGAATTTGAAAGTCTGTTTCGATGCCTTCTCGTTGAATGCTTATGTGGGTTTTGAGAAAGTGGAGGCAGTCCAGTACTTAGAGAAGTTAGCTCTGGGTGATGCAGATCGCCCTTGGCTAGCTGAGATTTTGGTTGCTCGAGGACCACCACCACCATGGATCACATCAGGAGTTCCTATCGTCCGGGCCACACTCAACCTTGAAGCTAAAGGGTGGAAAACCTTTGTGTGTAGCAGGATTGATTCGATCTTGAATGAGAACATCCTCCCTCTTTCCTGAGCACTTCTGGTGGCTTCTATCATGGCGGGGTACCTGATCAATGTGGGTGCCATCATGTTAACCAAAATCACATTGGCGGTCCAGAAAAGTGAAAAGTCCTACCCCTATCCGTACACCCTCACAAAATACTTCAATGATTCAAAGGTGGAGCCAAGGCCATTTGACACAAAAGTAAAAGCTATGAGAACTTTTTCATGGTATCACTTGCAGGATGCGGACAACTGGAAGTTCAAGGGTAAGGAAACTACCACCGTTGGTCAGTCTGACGAGCAATCTGTGGTGGATTCAGAGGCTGTTGTTGATCCATCTAAAGCTCCCATGCCTTCCACAGCAGCCGGACATTCCACCGGGACAGCCGCCATGCCACCACATTTATTATCTAGGCCACCAAGTCCAGTTCCTGCGCCAGCCTCAGCCTATCCTCTCACTGCGTTGCGAGTCTCCCAGACTTTGGCGAGCCTCAACAACTGGATACAGACAGCCACTTCTAAGTTGTCTGACATATCCAGTACTGTTACAGCGTCCTCTACTCTATCAGTGTCACAGGTACCTCCGTTAGTGGAGGAAATATTAAAGAAGATTTTGGACAACCAGAAGACTATCATGGACACTCTAGTAGCTCAGAGGGGTGCCATTGAGGAGTTGGCCAAGAAAGAAAAGATGAGAAAGTCCCAGGCTTCGAAGAAAGTAGTGGAGAGTTTGAGATAGGAGGTGAAGAAGTTAGTTGCGGCAGGTGATTTACCCCTTGATCTGCTGATGGAGACAGGTCCATCAGTACCAGCTGACCCAGCAGCACCATCAACAGAGGCATCAGTTGGCCAGTCTGACGAGCCAGATCACACCGCCCCCACTGTTGAGGAGATGTTTTAGCTACTCACCAACCCTATTGTCCCTCAGGACTAAGATGATGACATACAGTTAGAGGAGACCGAGGGTAGTGATGTTGCCAGTCCCCCCGAGACCACATAGGGAGTTTTATTTACTCTCTACCCTCTTATGTTTTGATTTTTCTAAGCATTGAGGATATTGCTTGTTATTTTTCTGGGAGGGGGTGGTCTATTTTGGTATTTTGGATGAATTTTGATGACATTTGATTACATTTGGGCATGTAATAACTTTAATACTATTTTTCTTTTATCTTTATTTTCTCCCTCATTATGTATATATTTATCCCTCTTGTATATATTCATTTGCCTTACTTTCAGTAGTTTATTTCATAGATTCTTCGTTTTTCTTTCTTAATAGTATAGCTTCTTAGTTACTTTATTAGCTTCTTTTTGATTTGTTAGCTTCTTTTTATGTTTTTGTGAACAATAAGCCTTGGGTTTTCTTTATTCCACGGTTCTTTCCAAAGGTGGATCTTGTGTGAACCGGGTGGCTCTTCCCAACGATGGATGGCGTGACAACCTTCTTAAGGGATTGAGTTAGTTTTTTTATGTTTAGGTAGAAGCAAGTAGTGTTAATAAATAAATAAGGGTCGATCATGTTTCACTTGGTACCAACACACTTAACTATGCGCTTATTGTTAAAAACAAGTTTTTGTAAAGAAATAACTCTAGTTAGTGACCTTGGGGACTCTGGTGTTGACTTAGGCAATCATCAGGTGGTTTAGTAGAACAAGTAGAGATTTTCAATCTTGAATGCAGTTGTTGTGGGCGCTCGACTGTGTTCTCTTTAACAATCCGGTTGTGTGAGAGGTGAGGTATTTTGTTACAAGTCCAAGTACCCGTGCGAGTGGTCTAGAACTTGCCCCAAATGTGTTTCTAGGCAAATATCTAAGTTAGCTTGGCTTGAGAAGTGATTGTAGGCTCTCCTTAGCCCGTTTTCAAACCTTTCCTGGCCTACCAATGATATCATCCTTAGTAAAGACTTTTTATTCGATAACCACTTTACAAACCTTAACCGTTTTATAGTGACTCTCTCTTGGCACCCTACTTTTCTTTAGCACTCATATGGTTCAAGTGGAAAAAACATAAGTTTGTGGGAGAGACGATGAGTTAAAAATGGTTTCAAAGCACAAAAAGATAAAAGAAATGAAGAAGAGGAAAAGGCAAAGAAAAATAAAGGAAGAACGAAGAAAAATACAAAAAGAAAGTGAATAATGTGAAAGGGTTGAAAAGATATAAAAGAAAGCAAAAGTACAAAACATGGAGAAAGCAAAGAAGGAGATAGTGAATAGCATGACAAAGAAAGAGTGAAGTCAAGTCTCTACAGTCCCCCTAAGGGAAAAGAAAATGACTCAAAGAGTCGGCAAAGTATGAGCAAACAATAGAATATAAAGTGCTAAAGGAAAGACGAACTAATTCCAATGCTATACTTCCCTCCTTAGTCCAAAATCCTTCATTACATGCCGAAAGCCCTACGTGATTTCAAGTCGGGCGAGCTTACATTAGTGGTGATCTACATGAGGGGAAAGCATATGGTACTTAGAGCTGGGCTTGTGATATTCCTTTGAGAGTGATGAGCGAGTTTTCCTCGAGTCATTGTTTTGAATTCTTCATTCGTGAGTGAGATGAGCTTCCAGAGAGTATAGGAGGAGGAGTTTGGGATCCACAGTGACTTACATGAAAGTGCGAGCTTCCTTGATGAACAAAGTCAACCCTTGATGCTCAAGTGTCACATTAGAGCCATTTGTGCTTCAACATTCAAATCATAGGCTTGTAATGATTCATGAGCGTGTGGGTGATTATTGGTCCCAATTGATTTGTGTTCAAATCAACATAGGCCAGATGAAATATCCATTTTTCTAGTGGATGTGGGAATTTCCTTAATTACTTGAGGACAAGCAAAACCTTAAGTTTGGGAGAGTTGATAAGTAGGGATTTTGACGGCTTATTTGCTCTCTTTTACTTGCGTTTTAGCTCAAAAATGCTTAAAGGTATTCTCGAGAACTAATGAAATGTGCTTTCTTGCAAGAATATTGGGAAACATGCTAAAGAAGTCAAAATCAACTCATAAAGGAGTCAAAATTTGACAAGGACCAAAACAAGGCAAAAAGGCTTACAGTGCGGACCGCACAATATTGTGTGCGGCCACAAACAATGAAGTTTCACTGTTGGATTTTCTTCAGAGAATGCGGACTGCACAATTATTGTGCGGCCGCAAAAGATGAGATTTAGAGAGTTTGATTTTAGGACATCTAAAAATATGTGGACCGCACGATTATTGTGCGGCCGCATGAGCCAAAGTGTGGCCGCACTCACAAATGTGTTGTCCGCAGAGAAGGTCCAACCCTAGTCTAATCTCAAGTATGCGGCCGCACTCAGAAATGTGTGGTCCACACAAATAGATGAAGTGCGGACGTATCCCACTTTTATGCGGCCGCAGAAAGTTCAATTGGCCATCAATCTCAACATGCGGACCACACATAGAATTATGCGGCCGCACAACCTCCATAAGGGCATTTTCGTCAGATATTTTTAGCTTAGTATAAATAGAACTTTTTGTCATTTTTAGGTTAAGTTGTATCAGTGTAGAGAACCTGAGCCGTTTTTCTTACTGTATTGAGTAATATTGTACTAGATTAGCTTCTAAACATCATATTTTCTTTCCTTACTCAATTATTATGAATTCTATCTTAATTTCTTCTTGTATTTCTTCATTTTCTATGAGCAGCTAAAACCTTATCTAGGGTTGTGACCCAACTCTGGTATGGGTACTTAATTGGTTATTGATTTAGGGCTTATTTATGATTGGATATATGTTATTTAGCCTTGTTCTTGCTTAAATTCTAGAATTATTGGTTGCAAACATTGATTCATGCCTATTTGACTTAGTCTCTACTTGAGAAAGAGAAACTAAGTCTAGTAAAACTTGGCTAACTAGGAATTGGGGTGAAATCAAGAAATTGATAGCCCTAATTAAAGGGTCGAACCTAGAGATAGTAAGACCCGACTAGAGCATTTATCACTTGCTTTCTGAAATACCCATTTGGACTTAAGAAAGCCAAATTGGGCAAAGTCACTCAAACTATCGAGAGGTATAGAGTGAGTAATTGAGTGTGATTGCAATATTGTATCCCAATCAACCAAACATGCCTTAAAGCTCTAAATCCGTTAGGTAACCAACTAGGTGGAAGTCGCAACCCTAGATCTTTTATCATTTGAAAAACAATGAAAACCAAAAATATTGTCTCCTAGTTTATAATTGCAATCAATAGCTCAAAGTATAAGTAGAAACAACAAACTAGAATGTGGAAGTGTAATCTAGGGCATATCATACATTCGCACTAAGTATATACCTAATCCAAATTCTAACTCCCTAAGGATTCGACCCCGACTTGCGTTGGGTTTTTATTACTGCTTTGACCGCCTCACTACCTATATTTGTGGTGTGAGTTTTGGAGAGATCAGTCATCATACTTTTCTTCTCTTCTAGATATGACTCGTGGTTCTCTTGATGCTTCCGTGCATGTTCTACACATGTTGGTAATTCCATGATGGTAGATCGAGTTTATCGATCCTGTGTGGTCACTATTTGTGGTTTTGAGATGAGGGAGGACTTCCTATTGGTAGATATGGTGAATTTTGATGTGATCTTAGGTATGGATTGTTTATCTCTGTACTATGTTATTCTTGATTGACACGCTAAAATCTTGACATTGGCGATGCTAGGGTTGCCGAGGTTGGAGTGGAAGGGACCTTTTCGTTGCACTCCTAGGAGAGTGATTTCATTCTTGAAGGTTCAACAAATGGTTGAGAAAGGATGTTTGGCATATCTAGATTTTGTCAGAGATGTTAGTGAGGATACTCCTGTTGTTGAGTCATTTCTAGTAGCGAGGGAGTTTTTGGATATGTTTCCAGCAGACCTACCAGGCATGCCACTCGATAGGGGTATCGATTTTGAATTGATTGGCACTGAGAAGTCAACCAATATCTATTCCTACATATCATCTGGCTCCAACGGAGTTGAAGGAACTGAAGGAACATTTTCAAGAGTTGCTAGATAAGGGATTCATCAAGCCTCGTGCATCACCTTGGGGTGCATCGACATTGTTTGTCAAGAAAAAAGATGGTTCTATGAGAATGTGTATTGATTACCGATAGTTGAATAAGTTTACCATCAAGAACAAGTATCCACTACTACGCATTGATGATTTATTTTATCAGCTTCAAGGTGTCAGGGTGTTCTCAAAGATTGACTTGAGGTCAAGGTATCATCTGATCATGGTTTCAAGCATCACAAAGACTTCTTTCCTGACTCGTTACAGGCATTACGAGTTTTCTTTGATGTTGTTTGAGTTGACTAATGCCCCAGCAACTTTCATGTATCTGATGAACAGCGTGTTCCAACCATATTTGGATTCTTTTGTCACTGTGTTCATTGATGATATAGTAGTGTATTCTTGTAGTAGGTAGGAGCATGAGAAGTATTTGAGGATCGTGCTTCAGACGTTAAGGGAAAAGAAGGTATATGCTAAGTTCTCCAAGTACGAGTTTTGATTGGACCCGATGGCACTCTTGGGTCATGTGGTATCTAGTGATGGGATCAAGGTGGAACCCAAGAAGATTGAGGTAGTTCAGAATCGGCCCAGACCTTCTAACGCTATAGAGATCAGGAGTTTTTTAGGCTAGGATATGTATTATCACAACTTTGTGGTGGGGTTTTCATCCATTTCAGCCCCATTGGCTATGTTGATCTAGAAGGGCGCTCCATTCAGGTTATTAGATGAGTGTGAGGAGAGCTTTCAGAAGCTCAAGACAACCTTATATTGTGATGCTTTGGGGGTCATATATGATGTATTGTGATGCTTTGGGGGTTGACATTGGGTGTGTTGATGCAATACATTAGAGTGATTGCTTACGCATCGTGCTAGTTGAAGCCCTATGAGAAAAACTATGTGCATGATTTGGAGTTAGCAACTATTGTATAAGTGCTCAAGATTTGGAGGCACTAAGCGTATCTTGTGAGGTGTATACAGATCATCAGAGTCTCCAATATCTATTTAAACAGAATGACTTGAATTTGAGGCAGCGAAGATGATTGGAGTCAGTTGAAAGATTATGACATCATTATTCTTTATCATCCGAGAAAGGCTAATGTTGTGGCTAACGCCTTGAGTAGAAAGGCAGAGAGTATGGGGAGTTCAACATTTATTCCAGTTGGGAAGAGATTTTAGCTACTGATTTTTAGGCTTTGGCCAACAGATTTGTGAGATTCGATATATCGTTGACTAGTTGAGTCCTTGTTTGTGTTGTTTCATAGTCATCTTTGTTTGAGCGCATTAAGTCTCGTAGTATAATGATCCACATTTTCTTTTCCTTAAGGACACGGTGCAACAAGGTGGTGCTAAGGAGGTGGCAATTGGTGATGATAGTGTATTGCAGCTGTAGGATTTGAATTATGTTCCTAATGTGGATGACTTAAGAGAGTTGATCCTTTAAGAAGCTCATAGTTTGCGGTGTTCTATTCATCCGGGTTCTACGAAGATGTATAGTGATCTAAAGCAACATTATTAGTGCCGGAGTATAAAGAAGGACATCGTTGGGTATGTTGCTTGGTGTTTGAATTATCACCAGGTCAAGTATGAGCATCAGAGACCTGGTGGTTTGCTCTATCATACTGAGATGCCGAAGTGAAAGTGAGAATGCATTAGTATGAAATTTGTGGTAGGTTTGACATGGACGTTGAGAAGATTTGACGCTATTTGGGTCATTGTGGACAGACCAAGTCTGCATATTTGATTCCGGTCAAGACTTCTTACACATTGGAGTAGTTGGATAAGATAAACATTCAAGAGATTGTTTGCTTGCATGGGGTACCTGTTTCTATAATCTCGGAATCTGGCACTCTATTTACTTTGAATCTCTAGGGGACTGTCCAGCATGAATTAGTCTCGCAGGTCGAGTTGGGTACTGCATTTCATCCTCAGGTGGACGGATAGTCTGAGTAGACCACTCAAATTTTAGAGGATATGTTGAGAGCCTATGTGATAGATTTCGGAGGCCACCAGGATTAGTTTCTTCCATTAGCGGAGTTTGCATACAACAACTATCAGTCGATCATCCAGATAGCTCTGTGTGAGGAATTATATTGGAGGAGATTTGTTGTATGGTTGGTTGGTTTGAGTCTGGGGAGGCTAGGTTGCTGGTCACTAATTTGGTTTGTGATGCTTTGAGAAGGTGAAATTGATTCAGGAGCGGTTCGTATAGCACAGTCCGGAAAATTGTTATGCTAATAGGAAAGTTTGGGAGGTAGCTTTCATGTAGTGTGCGAAGGTTGTTCCTATGAAGGGCGTAAATACGATTTGGGAAGAAGAGAAAGTTGAGCCCTTGGTATACTAGCCTTTTCGATGTGTAGGAGATAGTTAGTAAGGTGGTATGCAGACTTTCTTTTCCACCCAGCTTATCGGAAGTTCATCCAATATTCCAATTTCCATGCTCCAGAAGTATTATGAGGATCAGTCAAATTTGTTGATTTCAGTTCATTGTTATTATATTATATTAAGGCTTATGAGGAAAATCCAGTAGCCAATTTGGATAGGCAGGTTCTAACGTTGAGGTCTAAGGATATTCCATCAATGAAGGTTTAATGGAGAGATCAACAGGTTGAGGAGGCAACTTGGGAGACCGAGCATGATATGCAAAGCATACATCCTCACCTGTTTTATATCCAGGTATCATTCTAAACTTCTTCGAGGATGAACGATTGTTTAAGAGGGGGAGAATGTAATGACCCAGCTCATTTAGTGTATTTGAGATCCATTTCCCAATTTGATGCTTCTTGTATGTTTCTTTGTTGTTTTATGACTTGCATGGATGGTAGGTTTGCTTTCAGGAAGGTTTTGGAGTGAATTGAAACACTTAGTTCCATGGTTAGAAGCTTAAGTTATAAGAGTTTACCAAGGATTGAGTTTTGTGTAAATGATCTCGTATTTATATTTTTATGGTTCCAATAGGTTCACCTGGTGATTTAAGATTTAGTCGTATGTTCGGATTCAGATTTTGAGGTTCCTAGGTTGATTTAGCTTGATTTGTGAAAAGTTAGCAATTTGAAGGTTTGGAAGGTTTATAGTTTTGACTGGGAGTTTACTTTGATGCTATCGGGTTCGAATTATTGTTTTAGGACGTGGATAGGTTTGTTATACCATTTGGGTGTTGTTTGCAAATTTTGGTTGCACTCAGAGTTCATTTGAAAGGAATCAAACGCTTGGTTGGAAGTTTAGAAGCTTATGAACTTAAGAGAATTTACAATTGAAGGTTTGGTCATCGATTCGTAGTTGTGGTAATCGTGCATGTACTTAGAGGCTTTGTATAGCTTCGGGTAGTGTTTACGGACTTGTTGATGTGATTGGATGGGATCCAGGGTGGCTTGGGTAAGTTTCGGACTACTTAGAGTTTTGTTAAGATTGCAGATTGACCGTTGGTGTCTAGTGTGCTTTGCGATCACTAAGCAGGTCTCGCGATCGCAAAGGCTTATTAGGGGAAGAGGCATTTTGTTCTTTGTGTTTTCGAATGGTGTGTTGCGTTGGTGAAGCTTTGTGGTCAGTTTCCTTTGTGTTCATGCTTCATTGATCTCATTCGCAATTCAGTGGTCGCGTTCGCGTAGAGGAGAGGTTAGCTAGGAGCCGGCTGGAGTTTAACAATCGCATAGGACCAGAGTTGCGTTCGCATAGGCATGGGTTAGCAGTGCATCGCTTCTGCGGGTGATGGGCCACATTCTCGAAGGGTGTTTTGAGGCAAGAGCTGGTTTGTGCTTTGCGAATGCTAGTCTTGGGTTGCGTTCGCCAAGGGTGTCACTGGACAGACGTATAAGTGATGTAATTTCGGGACATAGGCTTGTTATTTCATATTTTGAGTCCTAGACTTGGAGAGAGGCGATTTTTGAAGAGAATTTTCACACAAGGAAAGAGGGTAAGTGATTTTTACTTGATTTTAGTATTATATATTTTTTCTAATAGGTTTTTACATATTAATTATGGGATTTAAAAAAGAAATTTGGGTATTTTAACTATGGTTTTGGAGAGTGGAAAAAGGAGATTTTAACCCCGATTCGGAGTCGGATTTGGATGAAACTTGTATATTTGAACCCGTATTTGAATGGATAGTCGGGAATTATAACTTTTGCCGGGTTGCGGAAAGTGGGCCCGGTTGACTTTTTGGATGACTTCGTGCAATTTGGTAAAGATTAGAGCTTTATTGTTTGGAATCGATTTCTATAACTATGTTTGGTGTTATTGAATTATTTTTTACTAGATTCGAGTCATTTTGTGGTCAATTCGCGCGCGAAACATTTTTTGAAATATTGATTCTCACTCTTTGAGCTAATTAACTTATGCACGTGTTAGGTGATGAGCGTATATGCGTACACCGTGGTTATTCATGATCCTGGTAGACCTTAGGTGATTATGTGCCTCATTTTTGCTATCGTGCCCCGTTCTTTACGCATTTCCTTCACTTCTATGACAACGTGAGCTACTATTCATGTTAGAAATCATGTATAGGCTATGTGCTTATTTTTTTGAGATTTGATAGGGATATTCTTGCTATATTAAGATATTAGCTTTAATTGTAGTTACATTCTCAGTCACGATGTATCTGCATATAATATCTCTTTCTCTATGAATTCCTTATATGTTATCTCATATGTGTTTGATCCATTATATGTGTGACACGGTTTGAGTTGAGTACTGTGAGATGTGAGCATTTGAAACGTGATTGGTTGATAACTGATCTTGGGCCATAGATTCAATTTGATGCTGATAATGAGGTGATACGTATGCCAAACCACATATTGGGCTGACTGGTATTGATTACAAGGTGACGCGCGCGCCAGGACTCATATTGAAATAAGTAATATTCATCGTTGATTTAGATCTGATCAGCTCTTAGGCTAGGACCCGCCCTTTCGAAGTCGGATATTTACATTGTAGATGCAGGCACACGGGTCATTTATGTGCTTAGTAAGGGACTTATGTCAGGCACCCATACAATGCTGAGTGTGATTGTGTGTGATGGTCGAAGGACATGTGTGCCAGACACTATACATGTGCTGACATTGGGTATACTTGATGATTTAATTGCAATATTATTGATTCCAGCGTATATTTTTCATGCAAGTACATATTTATGTTTCTTTCCTTAGAGTAATTGATACTTGATGTCTATTTTATGTATAGAACTTTGGATCACATAAAAATTGAAAAATCATGTTTAGGTACTTTATGTCGAAGTATTTATGCCTTAACTATTATTCTTGAAAAGCATACTTAGATCATTTCTTATTGTGAAAAGTTTGAACTTGATATTACTTGAGCTTCTTTTCCTTTTGTCATTATTATCGAATTGTTGTTGTTGTTTTGGGATGGTTTTTAGTTATATTATTGTTTACCCGTAAAACGATACAGTTGAATTTGTACGTGGTTTCTAGACAAGTGAACTAATTTGATCCTGAAATAAGCAATAATTGAATAAATGTGCAATACTTAGGCCTCATTTGTTTGTTTAAGATTAAGACGTCTGAATCTAAATACACATCTGAATATTAAGATGTGTATTAAGATTAAGACATCTGAATCTGAATACACATCTGAATATATTAAGATGTGTATTAAGATCTGAATAGAAATAATTAAGACTGTTTGATTTTTAGCATCTGAATGTATAAAATTTATCTATATTTGATAATTAATAAACATAAAATTTAAATGAAATACTAACTAATCTAATATTTTATCAATAAAATATATATATTTTTAAAATATGATAGTTGTTGGTGGTGATGGCTAACGGGTGATAGAGGCGGTGGTTGGTGGAAGTTTTGGTTGATGATGGTGGTTCATGCTAGTAGCTATTAGTGATTAGTAATGGTGGCGATTATTATGGAGGATGATGGTGGTGGGTGGTGATAGTTAATAATGGCGGGTGGTGATAGTAGTTGTGACTTAGAAAGGTGGTGGGTGGGTGGTGGTAGGTTATAATAATGGGCAGTGTCGCCTGTGGTTGTTGATGGTGATGCGGTGGTCAGTTGTGGTAGTTGAGGTGGTTGAGTGTTGATTATGGGTGAGAATGATATATGATGGTCGGAGTGGTGGGGATAGTGGGTGGTGATGGTCGATAATGGTGGCGGCTATGATTGAGGATGATGGTGGGGGTGGTGGTGGTGCTTGAGTATGGTGGTGGTGGCAGTAGTTGATAATGGTAGGCGGTGGCGACTTAATAATGAATATGCGATAGCATCTTAATGAAATTAAGTCTCTGTTATAGATCTTAATCATATAGACCTATTCAGACCCATTATATGGTTGTGAAGTAAAAAAAAACAAACACACTTAATGATTAAGATATGAATAATTAAGATTCAGACTTTAAAAATAAACGCACTTAATGTTTGAGATCTGAATGATTAAGATCCAGACCTCCATTAAGTGCAAACAAATGAGGCCTTTAGTCTTAAAATATTGATGAAACAACAGAGATGACAGTTCCCGTCACAAGATTTGCGGACACAACAATGATGAGATCAAAAATCAAGTAAATAAGATTGTATTAAGCTTTGTATGGAATATAGTGTAAGTTTAGCCAAAAAATATGGGCCCTTTACAATGATCACTGAGCTCATTATTTATAGATATGAAGAAGGTACTAGGGTCGTTCCCTTCTTTAATGTCAATTACGAGGAGCATTGATAAAGATGTAACGGTGAACATAAATGTCAAATTCTCTATAACGGGTCATCGCTCTTAATGTTGTAAAATATTCCTTGTTAAATATTACCGGGCGCAGAGCCTTTTATGCCCTTATGAACGTTATCCCTTCTGGTGACAACGAAATAGTTTTGTTCGGTCTTCGGCCATCCCCGTCTTGAGTTCCACGTGTCCCCTTCTCAAGTGGCCATGTGACATAACATATTTTACCCAATACAGATAGTCCCCTTGCTTTCCAGTGACATAAATTTGTATTACCAGGAAGTTGGTAGAAACGCTCTTTTGGCGGGAATTACTATAATTCCTTATGAAAGCTACTAACGCTAGATTAGACGCTTGTCTCTCTGCATTTAGTATCCCAAACACGCATCTACCCATGATCTAGCGCGCCTTTTAGTGATTATCGAGGTATTCCTGGCCAAGAATTTAGCCGCCAAAACTTTTACTTATACGTATCAACTTCCACCCTTAAACTTCATAACTTTTCCAACCTTCATCTAATCTTGCATATTACTTCTCCATCTTTTTCCTAATTCACTTCAAACGAAAACCCTTTTCCTTCTTCTCATTCAATGGCTTCTTCCTCCAAGAGTGCCGGTTCTTCAAAAAGCAAGAACAAAGCCGAGGATTTTTCTCTTCCAACAATAGGCTCCATCATCCCGAAAAGACTCAGTACCACCAAGGACTTTGAAGAGAAATTCCCTTCTGCTAACCCTTGTACATGGGTTGTTAGTAGGTACCCTTCTTCCATTCGTCCTTCCAGTATTCCTACTGTGAAGGAAGACTGTAGTTTCCATGAGTTGGATGTCATTGCTCCTGATCTATTGGAGTGGGTGACCCTTCCTAAGGAAGGCTTTACATACTTTTACATGTATCCCTTTACTTTGGTTGCGTTTTCTTTGAGCGGAGAGCTTGATTCCGTGATTGCGGAGTTTTTCCTTTAGTGTGGAGGACGGTTGCCTACATTCGGTGCTTGTCCTAGGAGACTAGATAAGATCTAACATTAGCTCATATAATGAATCTTTACTCCCCAAAAGTTTCCTTGGGGGTATGATAAATCTCTACAAATGTGGTTACCATGCTCTGTTGACTAGCATGGATGATGATAACGACCGCGGGTGGACAAAATAGTTCGTTACGGTGCCACTAATAATATCATTCCGACAACGGTTGCATCCTTTCCGGCCGCTTGGAATCGCACTCGTAAGATCTTTATTTAATATGTCTTCTTTCATTAAATATTCTTCTATGGATGTATCGACTTTTCACCCTTCGTATGTTTCAGCACTTAATGGGCCCCACCGCCGGTAGAAGGCTTGGACAGGTTGCTTAAGAAGATTTTGGACGTCACGACGCCCAAAGTTTGTTTGTGGAAAGAACTGGCCTTTAAATACGGGTGGCAGGCCAAAAATCATGGTAATTTGAACTTACCTTGCTTCCATTTTTCTTTGTTTTTTATATGGAGAAATTGATTGAACCCTTCTGACTTGTTCACGAAATTAGTTCTACCTGCAGGCTCTATTGATGTCCCCGGGGAGGATGTCTTGGTTGATCCTGTCTATGCAGCGAGGCTGCTTCAGGAACCACTTACTCAAACAGGTATCTCTAGGCCTGTTTCGGGCATAAACACTTCTTCACAGAGTCCCCAGCCGGAGTATATGCAACCAAATATAAGACATTCCTACGTGGTCGGGGAGAAGAATATGAGGGAAAAGACGGATGCCCCCGAGCCATCTCCGGTGGTTTTGATGACTGGTCCTCTTTTCGGGCTGGTCATAGAAACTGTGAGGATTGATGATGATGAAGAATGCTAGTGATGAAGGAGCCTATCTACATAGAAGGCGACGATCCTCATCAGTTGAAAAGGATGCTTGACCTGTTGATACAATTACACCAATCGAGGATGATGTCTCGGCACTTGGGGGAGAATTTAATTTAGTAGATAATGCCAGCTCCGATTTTTGGACCCAAATTGGTGTGTCTTGTACTGCGAGGCCGAGTACCGGGCCCTTTCCATCTTTGGTTGGCGAGCATCCAACATCCAGATCTGCATTTGACGCGGCTGCTTCGCACTCTTAAACTCCATCAGCTTCATCTCTACCTTCACCAACACTAGAAACTGCTACATCACTTCCATCTCCATCCACTCTTCAACCAACACCTGCTACATTATCTCCATCGGCCACATCTCACCATGAAGAAGGTGTTCCTATTCCACAATCCCGGTTCAAGGGAATTTAGGGAAAAATTATGTTTCCCCTTCTGAAGATCCACAAAGGACGAGGAATGTTACTCTTTTGGTCTCTACCGGGTGCAACTTGCTTTCCTGGTCGGTGGAGCTCGCTAACTATCTGAAGCCTTTGGCTTCAGAGAAAGATTGGGAAAAGATTCAAGCATTCTCAGGGGAGTGTTTGTTGAACAATGCCATGCACAATGCTGTAGAGGTGAGTCCTTTTCTTCCTTTGTTATTTCTTCTACTTTTGCATGAATGATTCTAGGTTTTACTTATTCTTGTTTTGTAGGCCAACTTTCTTTCTTTTGAGGGTCCTTAGAGGTTGATTTGTGAGAATAAGGAGTGGTCTTGGTATGCATTTTGTTATAGATGTTATGGGTATGTCGGGTTCGTGTTCCGGTTATGTTGCATTACTTATGCTCCTTTAGAGGCTCATAGACAGGTGTCGACTCATGTATAGTTTGGTATGCCTTGTTGGCTAATTTGTGTTGAATAGTCTTTCATGGCAGCGTTGTAGCTTGTACCTTTTATGCAGTTTCCTAGAAATCTTGTCATCCCATGTGATGTATGTTCATGATCCATATCTACCATTTATTGATCTCGTTATCCCTTAAAGATTATAAAGAAGATTATATAAAATGTACGTTGGTGCTCAGAAAATATGGCCCGGGTGCTAGTCATGATCCTCTAGTTTGGGTCGTGACAAAACTTTGACGGAATCAGCTTTTGGTGGAACGGGACTAAACTATTCTCCGCCTCTCGGAACTGGAAACAAAAGCTACTGAGGTCGTTGTTTTGCAAGCTCGTTAAGCGAGAAAGAAGAAGTAACCCTTATCCACAAAATTGGTCCGTTGAGGGTTAGATTTGATGAAGCCAAGGCTAAATGGGCTGAGGTCCAGGACACCATTCATGCTGCAACTGAACGCGTGGCTGCTACTGCTGAAAAGGTAACTAACTTGGAAGCAGCCTTGAACTCCAAAGTCGAAGTGCTTGCTGATGTGGGTGCGAATCTAGAAGATAAGTACAGGAAAACTATCGATCATAATAGGCTATTTAGCTCAAATGTCCGCGAACATGATGTCAGCCACAAATTTGTTATGTCCGCCCGGAAAAATCTTTTTGCCGAGATAAGACAACTCAAAGAAGAACTCAAGCATTGAGAGACTTCCCTCGTTGTTGAAAAGACTTACACCACGTACAGCATGAGGATAAAAACCTTGGAAGAGGCCAAATATGGTGTCATTGATATTGATGCCAAAATTGCTAAGGCACACGAGCTTGAGTTATCTACTAAAACTGGACTCCCATCGAGGTCTAATATGTCTCTCCCCTCTGGTACTGGTTCCGAGTTTTCAAGAACTGAAGAAGAATCGGAGGGCGACTATGCTAAAGATCTTACTAGGAAAAACCTCAAGCCATCGGTGGAACCATCTATCTCACTCGGGGGTGCGGACACCTCTCTTCCTCTTGGTTCCGGAGACACTGCAGTTTAGCTTTTCCTTTCTTTTTCCATTTTTTACTTTTACCGCTTTGGCGCGTTATTGTAAATAAAGATACATTTTTTCTCAAATATTGTTTGAGTCTTACTTTTGTTTGAATATTCGTGCAAGTCTTTAACCCTTGCATTCGCTTAAGGATTATGCGCACGTTTTTCTGTTCACATTTTACTGTGTGTTATCTTGGATGCACTTTCTTTGATGCACTCTAGTTCCGAGCATTATCCCTTTTACGTGAGGGTTTCTATAAGTATTTGCGCAAGTTTGCTTTTTGCGTCCTTTTCATATGCGGCTTCGGGTGTATTTTTCCCCGATGGCATTTTTTATTTCGGACATAAATTCTTCCGGAACCAACCCTTTAACGTAAGGGTTTTTATAAAAGAGGACCATCTTATGTTTACGGTGCTCTTGAAGAAGACGTCTTCTATTGATTACAGTACTAACATTTGAAGTACTTGTTTAACTTTCAAATGACAAAGTTTATTCATCGTTCAAACAAGAAACAAGATAGAAATAAAAGGATTTCATTTTATTTTTTCTATTTTCAAAAAATACACAAGCATTTTCTATGCTGAAAAGATATTGCCATTACTTGTGGCTATATTTTACAACTTGTTTATACGGGACTGGTTGCGCAGACCCCAATCCCGATGATCCATTTTGTTGCCGGATTTTTGTTCCCGATTGACGTGGTAGTTAATGTTGCCATTTTGGATTTTGTTCCTCGGTTGATGTGGCAGTGACCGTTGGCGTTCTGAATTTTTATTCCTCAGTTGACGTGGCAGTTATTGTTGATGCATCCTCATATGATTCCCCCCCCCCCCCCAATATTCGAATGTGAAGAATACGAATTGGAATACTGGAAGTCTTATATCTTCGAAGATTTCACTAATGAATTTCTAGATAATCTTCAACTTGGTAACCGTTCTCGATCTCTAACAATCCTCTAGTGGTTTGAGCTCGAGAACGGTCGGTTAACCTTTGCTGAATAGCAAACATAACTTCCTAGTGGGAATTTTCTATAGAACAAAAGATTACATAAACGTCCCCAAGTGTAAGCTTGCTTGTTTGCCTTGCTATCAAAAGTCTTATTGCTGATGTCTTCATAGTATGTTCTGTTGTTGCCTCGTTAATAATCTTGTCAGAAAAACCCAATTGGGACAAAAACTTAATGAAGGGAATATAGTGTAGCACATACTTTCTGATCGGATAGTGTTCATCATCAATAATATCTTGCCACGTTCCAATTGCTAAGCAAGTTTTCTCAATTTTGGTTCTCCAGCTCGTATGAACCTTTTCCGGTGATAGCTGAAACCCTGTAGGGGCCTTCCCAAGTTGGTACTAACATCCCCGTGTTGAGCTCCCATGTATTTTGAGTTACTTTCCTTGGGACCAAGTCTCCTATTTTGAAGTAACAGAGGTTGGCTCCCCGATCATAATATCTCTCCATTCTCTGCTTTTGAGCTACAATTCTTACATGCGCCAAGTCCCTGCGTTATTCGAGCAATTCCATGTTGACAAACATTGCTTCGTTGTTAG
Source organism: Nicotiana undulata (assembly GCA_005239495.1). NCBI lineage: Eukaryota > Viridiplantae > Streptophyta > Magnoliopsida > Solanales > Solanaceae > Nicotiana > Nicotiana undulata. The sequence continues at coordinate 59,985 of ML256678.1, forward strand.
ATTCTTCATCTTCCTGAACATATCTCAAATTTGGTTCACCCACTTCCAGCGGGATTAAGGCTTCAGCACCATACATAAAGGAAAAAAGGAGTTTCTCCTGTACTTGATTTGGCCGATATTCGGTAGGCGCACAAAACTACGTCCCATTCTTCAGGCCATCTGCCTTTTGCTGCTTCCAATCTTTTCTTGAGGTTTTGGATAATTACTTTGTTTGTTGACCCCCCGTGACCGTTTGCGCTTGGATGATAAGGAGAAGATGTGATCTCTTTATTTTTAAATCTTCGAGGAACTTTGTAACTTTTGCGCAGATAAATTGTGGTCCATTGTCGCATGCTATCTCTTTTGGTATTCCAAACATGTAAATTATATTTTCCCACAGGAAATCGACCACTTCGCGTTCTCCGATCTTCTAGTAAGAACCTACCTCCACCCATTTAGAAAAGTAGTCAGTCAAAATTAAAAGGGACTTTACCTTTCAAGGAGCCGGTGGCAGCGTCCAACGATGTCCATACCCTATTTCAGGAACGACCATGGGGACATAAATGAATGTAAGGGTTCTGCCGGTTGGTGTACTAGCAGTGCGTAGCATTGGCACTTGTCGCATTTTTGTACGAAGTCTTTGGCATCTTGTTCCATGCGAGGCCAGTAATATTCTGCATGTACCAGCTTCAATACCAAGAAGTCTGCGCCCGAGTGATTGCCACATATCCTTTCGTGGACTTCTTTCATGACATAGTTAGCTTCTGATGCTCCTAAGCACCGGGACAGCGGGCCTTGGAAGTATTTTCTATACAATCGGACTCTTTTGAAGCTCTAACGTGCAACTTTGGCACGTAACGCTCGTGATGCTTTGGGGTCTTTGGTAAATTTCCCGTGCTCGAGATAGTTAATTATTTCATTTCTCCAGTCCCAGACTAGACTAGTCTAATTTACCTCATAATAATTATTTGTATCCAGGACTGAGTTCATCAGCTGCACTACCGTCTCTGAATTTGATCCCTTCATTTCCATCGATGAGTCTAAGTTTGCTAATGCATTCGCTTATACGTTGTCCACCCTCGGGATATGAGTAATTGACCACTCCCGGAATCATACCAAAAGAGCTTGGACCTTTACCACGTATTGTTACATACATTCTTCTTTGGTATCAAATATCCGTAGACTTGATTTACCACCAACTATGAATCACATTTGATTTCGACAACTTCGGAATCAAGTCCCGGGGCCAATTTGAGCCCTATAATCACAGCTTCATACTCTGCTTCATTGTTAGCTAAAGGGATCTTTTTGATGGCTTCCCTTAAGGTCTCACCTGATGGCGTAATTAAGACTATTCCGAGTCCGGACCCTTTTACGTTTGAAGCTCCATCAGAAATAAAGTCCAAACCCCAGATGTCGATTCCGACACCATTACTGCCTCATTGGTTGCTAGAGGCAGTAGTCTCAGACTGAAGTCGGCCATGAAGTCACCCAAGACTTGCGACTTAATTGCAGTCTTCGGTTAATATTCTATGTCGAATTCACTCATTTTGACGCCTCATTTGGCCAATCTACTCGAGGGCTCGAGTTAATGGAGGATGTTCCGCAAAGGGAAAGTAGTCACCACAGCTATCGGATGGCATTGGAAGTAGGGCCTCAACTTCCGAGCGGCGACTATAGGAGCCAAGGCCAGTTTCTCCAAATATGGGTAGCGAGTTTCTGCTCCCGTTAAAATTTTGCTAACATAATAAATGGAAAATTGCGTACCTTTTTCCTCCCGTGCTAAAAATGCACTTAGTGCAACTTCTGAAACCGCAGTGTAGACTAGAAATGTTTTGCCTTTTTTTTGTTCTGAAAACAATGGAGGGCTTGATAGGTACCTCTTCAGATCCATCATAGCTTTCTGGTACTCTGGTGTCCATTCAAAATTATTTTTCTTTTTGAGCAGTGTGAAGAAGCGATGACATTTTTTCCGCGACCGGGAAAATGAACCTGCTCAAAGCTGCTAATTTTCATGTGAGTCTTTGGACTTTTTTTACTTTTAACAATTGATCCAGGATATCCTCTATGACCTTGATTTTTTCGGGGTATACCTCAATTCCCCTTTGTGAGACCATAAATCCCAGAATCTTACCAGAACTGACCCCGAACGTGCACTTCCCGGGATTAAGTTTCATGTTATGCTTCCTCAGGAAGTCAAATATTTCTTGCAAATGCTTAAGATGATCACCTGCATTCAAAGACTTAAGGTGCATATCCTATATCTAAACTTCCATAGTCTTTCCTATTTGTTCAAACATCTTATTTACGAGCTGTTGATAAGTGGCTACGACAATTTTCAACCCAGAGGGCATTACGTTGTAACAATATGTACCAAAAAAATTTATGAACAAAGTTTTTTCCTGATCTTTTGGGTTCATCTTTATTTGGTTATACCCGGAATAAGTATCGACGAAACTCATCAACTCGTGCCCGGTCGTGGTATCAATCATTTGATTGATATTTGGAAATTGGAATGAGTCTTTCGGGCATGCCTTATTAAGGTCTTACCTCTCGGACCGTACCGATTTTAAGAAAGCGGGTTACCTCTTCTTTGACGAATTTATTCCTGGCCTAGACAATAGGGAATTTCTTCTACCTTACCGAAGGTGTGTTGGGATCCAAACTCATCTTGTGCACGTCTATTTCCGTCGAGATACCTATCATATCCTCGTGCGACCATGCAAAACAATCAGCATTAAATTTAAGGAATTCAATAAAACCAGACATGAGCTCTGGGTGCAGTCCTATCCCCAAACGGAATTTTCTTTCTAGGAATTCCTCGAACATTGCAACTTGCTCCAGTCCCTCCATTGTGGACTTCGTTGCGTCCGTCTCTTCTGGAACTTGGAAATATCTCGGCACCTGATATTGTTCTGATGACTATGCTTTCGGGTTAACTCCTTCTAGCTCGGGAGTAGGTGCCAGTTCCTGTAATTGCTATGATGCGTGTTCTTTCCCTTTGCTACTAGAAACTAAGATTGCATTCATCTCCCTTGTTGCCGGTTGATCGCCTCTTATCTGCTTGATTCCTTTGGGTATTGGAAACTTCAGCGATTGGTGATATGTTGAAGGTACAACGTTCATCTCGTGTAACCATGGCCTTCCCAAGATGATGTTGAATCCCATGTCACCATCTACTACTTCAAAGAGAGTTTTTTTCGTTACTTCTTTCGCGTTTGTGAGTAGTAAAATCTCTCCCCTCGTTGTCATGCTTGCAAGGTTGAATCCAGCGAGGAGCTTTGTTGCCAGAATAATGCTTCCAGTGAATTTACCTTGCTCCAACACTCTCCATTGTATGATGATAGCCGAACTTCTGGATCCACTAGAACACGTTTAATCTGAAAATATAACACATTTACAGAAATTACCAGTGCGTCGTTCTGTGGTAAATCCGTCTGCGTCCTCCTCCGTGAAAGTGATATCTTCTTCCTGAATTCTTTTAATATGAGTTATTGATACTTTCTTCTTTTTTGCTGCCGAAAAGGTGACCCCGTTAATCTCATTCCCCCCGAAGATCATATTGATTGTTTGGCGTGGGGGTTCTTCACCTGATTTCGAAGGTTCCGCGTTGTCTCCACTACGACCATAATTGTTCTTAGCTCGGTCACTCAAGAACTCCGAGGTGACCATTCTTCAATGATGTAACCACTTCTTCTTGTAGATGTCAGCAGTCCCCTATCTGGTGATTGTTCGTCCCATGGTACTCGCACCATAAATTGGGATGTCTCTGGCTAGAATCGGATCTCATAGGTCTCGGGAATCATGCTTATTTAATGTTACTCGTGGCTGACACCAACTTCACTATACTGACATTAAAGTTATATTCTGATAGCTTGGGGTAAGAAGGATCCCGAGATCCCTACGTCTCTTTATCCGGGAGTGATTTATTGTTTCGACCACGATCGGTCCCTCTGTCAACAACGAACTTATTTGCTGCTCGGAAGTTTCTGCCACGGCCTTCAGTCCGCTCGTAGGGCAAAAACCAGCCCCTCAAAGACTGTTTGTCTGCATCGTAGTCATCCTTTGATTTATCTCTGACTCTTCTCCCATTCTATGGTCGATAATGTGGAACCGACCTGATCATCTTCGATCCTTATTTTTGACTCGAATCTGCCCAAGTTGTTGCTTGGAACTCAAGCAGGCTCTCCTTCAGCTTGCGGGAAGCATCTAAGCTTCTCGAGCTTTTTGGTGAATGCTTCAGCTGCCCATTCATCTGGGACAACCGAGAGCAACATTCTCTATTTCTTGAATCAGATAACGAACTCTCACAATAATTCGTATTCTTGTTGTGCAATCCTGAATATGTCGGCCTTCCAGGCCTGTACTTTTTTGGCCCCAACATGAGCCTTGATGAAAGAATCTGCGAGCATCTCAAAGGAATCTGTGGAATGCTCGTGTAAAAATGAATACCACGTTAGAGCTCCTCTCGTGAGAGTTTCCTCAAATTTCTTCAGCAACATAGATTCAATTTTGTGAAGAGCTAAGTCATTTCCTTTTACCACTGTTGTGTAGGTTATAATATGCTCCTGTAGGTCTAAAGTCCCGTCATACTTTTGCACTTCAAGAATTTGAACCGCTTTAGGAATAGTTTTGGTGCTACACTCCGCTTATACGGCAGTTGAGTATACTTCTTCTAGTACGGGTCTTTCAATATTGGTGGTGCACCTGGGCATTGGTCCATGCGGGCATTTACTTCCCTCATAAACCGTTAAAGTTCTTTTTTTAACGGGTCACTCTCATTGTTGAGGCTGGATCTACTCCCCCCGGCCCCGTCAGAGCCAACTTCGCCCCTGGGAAAGTTTTTTTCGACTCTCTGCTTCGTTTGGTTTACGAGGACATTGAGAGGAATTGGATCTTGTGTGTTGCATTATTTGAAGCCCCAGATAATGCCTATTTCAGTTCTATCATAACGTGATCCCGCCATGTGATATAACATAGAATGAGTGCTTGTTGCTCTTGCAAGACCCTCACTGCATCCACAACATGCTCATCATCAGCATCGTCGGGAGTTGTTCCCCGAACTTGTTGAGGATACTGCCTGTCATGCACCGGCATGGTGTCATTCTCCTCATTGCGGGTATCGCTGATTGAATCCTCGAAATGAGGTTGATCCCCTCGGATTTCAGGGTTGTGTGTGTTGTTAATAGTTTTATCTACAATTTTCTTATGATTTTCTCTGTGACAAATAATCAAATCGCGTTAGTAAAAAAGGCAAGGATCAATTTAATTGCACGGCTATCTAGGCCCCACGGTGGGCGCCAAACTATTTACCCATAAAATAGTATAGTTGAATTTGTACGTGGTTTCTAGATAAGTGAACTAATTTGATCCTAAAATAATGCAATAATTGAAAAAATTTACAATACTTGGCCTTGAAATGTAGATGAAACAGCAGAGATAATAGTTCCGGGAACAAAACTTTCAGGCACAACAATGATGAGATCAAAAGGCAAGAATATAAGATTGTATTAAGCTTTGCATAGAATACAGTGTAAGTTTAGCCAGAAAATTTGTGTCCTTTACAATGATCACTGAGTTCATTATTTATAGCTATGAATAAGGTACTAGGGTCATGTCTTACCTCGTCCATTGAGTATAATAGAGCAAATGATGGTACATCAATGAACATAGAGATGATACTAAGAAATATGGTCCGAAAAATCTCGATAGTAGTTCATGAACAATCCTTTACGGGATTGGAAGACTTCCTGAAGTGTGGCCCACACACGGCAAGGAGGAAAAGAAAAGGAGGGGGCCTTAGCCCTTATAATCAAATTCTAAACCGGCGAGGTGCTGCTAGATGCTTCTGATCAATAGAACATGAAGCTGGCCTTTAATGTCAACTATGAGGAGGATTGATGAAGATGTAATGGTGAACATAAATGTTGAATTCTCTGTAATGGTCCATCGCTCTTAATGTTGTAAAATATTCCTTATTAAATGTTGTCGGGCGTAGAGCATTTAATGACTTTATGAACGTTATCCCTTCCGGTGACAAACAAAAAACAGCATTCGGTCTTCGGCCATCCCCGTCCTAGGTTCCACGTGTCCCCTTCTCGGGTGGCCACATGCCATAACATGTTTTGACCAATACAATTATTTCTATTGACTTCAGTTATTTATGATTATTCTTCTATTGAGACTATTTAATACTGTTATTTAAGTTTATTTATTCTTATTTTTTGTTAGTTTTTCTAGCAAGCGGTGTTAGGAGCCTTAACCGCTCCCATGAGATTTTGGATCGTGACATGAAGAAACATATGAAGATATGCAATTATATATCATGAAAAATTTAAGGTATTTCCTAATTTGTAAAACAAGTTTTTGTATTAAGCATAAATATAGAGTACTTATCGAACTGTAGAAGTGACTAGGGGTGACATTTTTAGCCCAAGCCCAACTAACCCAGCAAATAATGGGTTGGGCATGAAAGAATTTAATGTATGGGTTGTTTTGTGCTGAGCCCATTTCAACCTGTAAAAATAATTAGCCCAACGTAACCCGTTTAGATGCCCATACTGACCCATCAAACTCCCAAAACCTAAACTGCTAAACACGATATACGCTCTCTCTCTCTCTCTCGCTACGATTGTTTCTCTCTGAACTTCAAAAAAAATCTCCGGCATCTTCCTTTTCTCCGGCGACTCCTTCTCTTCGGCGTCTTCTTTTTCTCCGGCGATTCCTTCTCTCCGGCGAATGATTTGCTGAGGAATTCTATGGAACTCAAATTTTTGCCTTAGATAAGGTGGGTGTTTCTTGTTTGTGCGTTTGTGCATTTCGGCGTCACGTTCTACATCAGATAAGAACGCTTTGCTTGTTTGTAGCCGCCATTGTTGGGAAAGCTGCAAGAACTCTAATTTGTTATCCTTCTCTATTTGGAATTTTTAAAAGGAAGCTTACCTATTTTTCGAAAGTTATCATATTTGTGTATTATATCGAAAGTTATCAAATCTTGGGCATGATTTATGGTTATAGGTAGTGTTTATAAGGCAGAGATGCATAGAAAAAGAAGCATTTTCAAATTGGCAGCAGATAAAAACCTTATGGAGTAAAAGTTATCGATTTTTTTTGTTCATTCGGTATTTTAATGCAGAACAATTTTGTATGTTTAGTCTTGTCAAGGTTTAAATTCAAAAAGAAATACCAGTGGATGACTAAATTTTAACAAAAAGAAAATAAAAGAACTGAGGGAAATCAAACTAGGACAAAACTTTCAGTATTATTGTTCTTAAAGAACTAAGGTTTACAATCTTGGGCATGATTTATAGTTATTATTGTTCTCCAATACAACAATAATAACTAATTTTATAGTATTTAATCTATTGTAGGATCTCATTGTGTAAGAAGATATCGACGGAGCATGATGATGTAGAGTCCAATGAAACAAGTGTTTCAAGTTCAAAAAGACAACGTAATACTACTTCTGTTGTGTGAGATTTCTATGAGAAGTTGCCATTGGATACAAATCCTGATAATAGACTTAGAGCTAAATGTAAGAAATGCGGGATAATATTTTTGGCTGACTCAAAAGCTGGAACAACAAATTTAAAGCGACATCTTGCTAAGCACAAGATTGAAGCATCACAGCAAAGTACGCCAATTGATCATATAGAATATCGTGAAGTTGTAGCCAAGGCTATAGTTAGACATAACTTGCCATTTAGTTATGTGGAATATGAAGGGGTTAGAGAAGTGCATGCGTTCTTGAATCCTGCGGTTAAAACCATTTCAATAAATACCGCAAAAGTTGATGTGCTTAAATTATATCATGATAAAAAAAAGATGGTAAAAAATGAGCTTGAAGTTATTCCAAATAGAATTAGTTTGACATCTGATTTATGGTCATTAATTACGTCAAATGGATATATTTGTGTTATGATGAGTGGTGATTTTACCACTCATTTTGGCCTCTTTTCATTAGATTTTGTATTGTTCAATGATAACTTGAGGTTGTTATTAGTGTGTAATTGCTCAATTTTCAGGGAAATGATGCTATGAAGTGGTTGGTGTTGAATTGGAATGAAAGTTGAACAAAAAGTGGTGAAAAGTGCACAAATAGCTTCAGTGATTCCTCACCTGCGGAACTTTTGCCGCATGTGCGAGATCGCACCTGCGAAGGAATCAACGCACCTGCGAAGGAAGGCACATCCACACACGTTCGCACCTGCGAAGCATTTCACGCACCTGCGGAACCGCAGGTGCGACCATTTATCCGCACCTGCGTAAATTTCTCAAGCCAGCCAAAACCGCACTTGCGAGTGGATTTCTGCTCCTGCGGAACTGCACCTGCGAGAATTCTTCTACAGGTGCGATCATCGGTCATCAGGTCTGGACAGAATTGTAAAATCACAATTTCTCATCCCCACTCTCATATACTCGACCTAGCAGACATTTTTGGGGAGCTTGGCACATCTTGGGCATAATCTTATGGCTTTGTAAATATAATTGTAAGAGAGAAGAACAAGTCTTGAAGCTAGGGTTTTGTACACACATTTGGGTCTTGAAGATTTCACCATTGTGGTTAAGGATTTCTTACCCATTTATGTTTATTTCTTAATTTCCTTGCTTTGTATTGATTATCTAAGTGTGTAGTATTATTTCCAACACTTGAATCTTTTTTATGGGAATATTCATATTTAAAGTGTGGATTAAATACCTTGTTGTGCTTGTGTATTGAATGATTTTACTATATTTATGAAGTGAGTATTTGTTATTTTAATTATTCTTGTT